>JAHCHA010010407.1:0-13239 GCA_027742795.1 Vigna hirtella
CACTGTATTACTTGTAACGATTTGGTATACTTGCCAAAAAGTTATCAAGTTTTTGGCGCCGTTGCCGGGGAATTTGATTGTTTTGTTATTTTAATTAGTTGTTTATCAATTTCAATTTTGTTCTCATCTCCGTAAATTCATTGTTTTAGTTTTCTGTGTATCTGTATATATTGTGTTTTGTTTCCTGTTGTTATTTCTTGGGTTGGTCATTGGAGATTTTTGTTCTGTATGCCACGCAGAACAAAGTCTGAGAATTTATTGTTTGATTCTGAGATTGAAAGGACAGCCCGTAGAAATAATAGTAGGCGTAGAAAAGAAAATAGAAAAAAAGAAGCTAGAGAATCCAGCTTATCCTCAAACGCTTTTTCTTCATCTGACCAAGAGGGTAAAAAGATGGAGGGAAACAGGGAAAATGAACAAGGAAGGCGTACGTTGGAAGATTATGCTTCAGTGTCTATACCTACATCTTTCAACAGTATAGCCAAACCTGTGATAATTGCGGCTAACATGGAAATGAAGCCAGCATTGATACATCTTGTTCAAAGTAATCAGTTTTCAGGATTGTCACACGAAAATCCCTATGATCATCTGACAACTTTTAATGAATATTGCAACACTGTGAAAATGTTGAATGTGTCAGAGGAGGCAATCAGACTTAGTCTTTTTCCATTTTCCTTGGCAGGCAATGCCAAGAAATGGTTAAATGCTTTTCCTGAGGGAAGTCTGACAGGTTGGGATGACGTTGTGTCAAAGTTTTTGCAGAAGTATTTCCCTCAATCAAAAATAAACAAAGGCAAGCAAGAGATATCCTCTTTCCAACAGGAACCTGAAGAGACTTTGAGTCAGACATGGGATAGGTTTAAGGGATTGTTAAGAAAGACTCCCATACATGGATTTGATGTCCCCACTCAATTGAACCTGTTCTTAGGAGGGTTAAAATCTCACACAAAATTGATGCTAGATGCCTCAGCAGGAGGTAACATTAGGTGGAAGACACCTGATGAAGCTCATGAAATTATTGAAAATATGGCATCAAGCGACAATGATGTTCAGGGTGAGAGAGGACAAAATCAAAAGAAGGGAATGTTGGAGTTGCAATCCCAAGATGCCTTATTAGCCCAAAATAAAATTATGACTCAACAGCTTGAGTCTCTGATGAAAAAGGTATCACAATTACAGATTCAAAATGTATCACAGGCACAACATACTGTGCAAGGATGTGAACTGTGTGGTGGAGAGCACCAAAATGGACAGTGTGCTATACTTACCAATGCTAAGGAAGAGGTCAATTACATGGGAAATCAAGGCCGTTCTGGTAATTATGGAAATTATAATCAAGGATGGAGACCTCATCCTAGCATGGGTCAGGCTAGTTCCAGTAGACCACCTCCACAGTTTCAACAACAACCCACTCTGTCTGATAGGACATCAAAACTGGAAGAAACCCTTCAACAATTTATGCAGATGTCCATATCAAATCAAAAGAGCACAGATGCATCTCTAAGAAATTTAGAAGTTCAAATGGGTCAGTTGGCCAAGAAATTGGAAGAGAAGCCTGTAAATACATTTGGAGCTAACACTGAATCAAATCCAAAAGAGCACTGTAAAGCTATAACAAGGAGTGGTAAAGTGTTAGAAAGTGTAGTTGTGAGGAAAGAGGATCAGGAGAAAAAGTTAAATGAGGAACAGAAAGATAAAGAAGAAGAAGTGGAAGAACAGAAAGATAAAGATGAAGAAGTGGAAGAGCAGAAAGATAAAAATAAAAAAATTGAAGAGAGCCAAAAAGGAAAACAGATTGTGAATCCTTTACCGTACCCAAAGACATATTCTAGAAAGGAAAAAGAAAGTCAATTTTCTAGATTTATGGCTCTCTTCAACAAGCTGGAAATTACAATTCCCTTTTCTGAAGCACTTCAACAAATGCCCTCTTATGCTAGATTCATGAAAGATCTGTTGACCAAGAAGAGAAAGTATATTGAGGAAGAAACAATAGAGGTGCAAGGGAACTGTAGTGCCATCATTCAAAAACTTCTCCCACCAAAATTCAAAGACCCTGGCAGTTTTACTATTCCATGTACAATTGGAAAACTCCCTGTTGGAAAAGCATTGATAGACTTAGGGGCCAGCATTAATTTGATGCCTTTGTCTATGTTAAAGAAAATAGGAGACATGGAAGTAAAACCAACAAGGATGACTCTACAATTAGCAGATAGGTCTTTAAAATATCCATATGGAGTTATTGAAGATGTACTGGTGAAAGTTGATAAGTTTACTTTTCCAGTAGATTTTGTTATTCTTGACATGGAGGAGGATACTGAAGTCCCCCTTATATTGGGTAGACCTTTCATGAAAACTGCAAGAGTCATAATTGATGTTGATGATGGTCATTTGAAGGTGAGGCTACATGATGAAACAGTAACTTTTAATGTTGTGGAGGCTATGCAACATCCAAAAGATAAAGGGAACTGTTTCAGAGTTGAAGTAATGGATGATGTAGTTGAGACTGTAAAAAATCAGATGTATGTGAAATCTCCTTTAGAGCGTGTATTGGTTGATGCTTGTGAAGAGCTGACTGTTGAAGAAGAATCTGAAGTGGAGGAGATTTCACAACATCTAGAAAAATTAAAAGAAGAGAATTCCACTGATGTGAGAGTGGACAAATTGGAAAAGGCTGACTTGGATGATCAGGAAAAAATGGAATTAAAAGTGCTTCCTGATCATCTCAAGTATGTGTTTTTAGAAGAAAATTCTAAGAAGCCTGTGATCATAAGCAATTCTCTATCAAACAGTGAGGAGAAAAAATTAGTGAAAATTTTGAAAGAGAATCAAAAGGCAATAGGTTGGCATATCTCTGATTTGAAAGGCATCAGTCCAACCTACTGCATGCATAAGATCATGATGGAACAGGATTATAAGCCCATAGCACAACCACAGAGAAGGTTGAATCCTACTTTGAAAGAGGTGGTGAGAAAGGAAGTGCTTAAATTGCTTGAAGCAGGAATGATTTATCCTATCTCAGATAGTGCTTGGGTGAGTCCTGTGCATGTTGTTCCAAAGAAAGGAGGTATGACTGTTGTTCAGAATGAGAAAAATGAATTAATTCCTACAAGAACAGTTACAGGGTGGCGAATGTGCATTGATTATAGAAAATTAAATCAAGCCACCAGGAAAGACCATTTTCCTCTCCCTTTCATGGATCAAATGTTGGAAAGGCTAGCAGGACAAGCTTATTATTGTTTCTTGGATGGGTATTCAGGATACAATCAAATAGTAGTGAATCCAGAGGACCAAGAAAAGACCGCTTTCACTTGTCCCTTTGGTGTGTTCGCATACCGAAGGATGCCTTTTGGTCTCTGTAATGCTCCTGCTACATTCCAGCGTTGCATGCTAGCAATCTTTTCTGATTTGGTAGAGAATTGCATTGAAGTTTTCATGGATGATTTCTCAGTTTTTGGAAAATCATATGACTTATGTCTAGAGAACCTGGATGTAGTTTTGAAGAGATGCATTGCCACGAACCTTGTTCTGAATTGGGAAAAATGTCACTTTATGGTTCGTGAGGGAATTGTCTTAGGACATAAGATCTCATCCAGGGGAATAGGTGTGGATCAAGCAAAAGTTGATGTGATTAAAACGTTACCGCCTCCTATGAATGTCAAAGGGGTAAGGAGCTTTCTTGGACATGTTGGTTTTTACAGGAGATTTATAAAAGATTTCTCCAAGATAGCTAAACCCCTTTGTAATCTGCTTGTGAAGGACACTCCATTTGAATTTGATGGGGAGTGCCAGAACGCTTTTGAAGTTTTGAAAGAGAAGTTGATATCAGCCCCTGTTGTAGTTGCACCAAACTGGACTCAAAATTTTGAGTTAATGTGCGATGCTAGTGATTATGCTATTGGGGCTGTTTTGGGACAGAGACGTGGCAAGATTTTTCATGTTATTCATTATGCCAGCAAAGTTCTGAATGGGGCACAATTGAATTATGCCACCACTGAAAAGGAATTTTTGGCAATTGTGTATGCTCTTGAAAAGTTTAGACCTTATTTGATAGGGTCTAAAGTTATCATATACACTGACCATTCAGCCATCAAATATTTACTGGCAAAATCTGACTCAAAGCCACGTCTCATAAGATGGGTTTTATTGTTACAGGAATTTGATTTGGAAATCAAAGATAAGAAGGGGAGTGAGAATGTGATTGCTGATCATTTGTCTCGCCTTCTTAACTCTGAGGTGACTGATAAAGAGGGAGAAATAAAGGGAGAGTTCATTGATGAGCGTCTGATGCTCATTCAACAGAGGCCATGGTTTGCAGATATGGCTAATTTTAAGGCTGCCGGAATTCTCCCTGATGACTTGACTTGGCAGCAGAAGAAGAAGTTTATTCATGATTCCAAAGAATATCTTTGGGATGATCCTTATCTCTTCAAACTGGGTGCTGACCACTTACTTAGGCGGTGTGTTACAGCAGAGGAAGCTGCTGGAATCCTATGGCATTGTCATAATTCGCCATATGGAGGTCACTTTAATGGAGAAAGGACTGCCGCCAAAGTGCTTCAATCTGGTTTCTTTTGGCCTACGTTGTTCAAAGATGCACATGCTCATGCTAGAGGGTGTGACAGATGCCAAAGAACAGGAAGCATATCAAAGAGACATGAGATGCCACTGCAGGCAATTTTAGAAGTTGAAATATTTGATTGTTGGGGAATGGATTTTATGGGACCACTACCTTCTTCCTACAACAACGAATATATTTTAGTAGCAGTGGATTATGTCAGTAAGTGGGTGGAAGCTGCAGCATGCCAAAAGAATGATGCCAAGACTGTTGTCAAATTTCTCAAGAGGCAAATCTTCTGTAGATTTGGTGTACCAAGGATCCTCATAAGTGATGGAGGATCACATTTTTGTAACTCCCAGTTGTCCAAGGTCTTGAAACACTATGATGTGAGGCATAGAATTGCTTCACCGTATCATCCACAGACCAATGGTCAAGCTGAAGTCTCCAATAGGGAGATAAAAAGAATCCTGGAAAAGACAGTATCATCTTCAAGAAAGGATTGGGCAGCAAAATTAGATGATGTCCTGTGGGCTTATAGGACTGCCTTGAAGACTCCTGTAGGGCTAACACCCTACCAATTAGTCTATGGCAAGTCATGCCATCTTCCTGTTGAGATGGAACATAAAGCATACTGGGCTATGAAATTTCTTAACTTTGATGCTTCTCTGTGTGCAGGTAAACGAAGGCTTCAATTGCAAGAGCTTGAGGAAATGAGGTTGACTGCATATGATTCATCAAGAAAATACAAAGAAAAGATGAAGGTGTACCATGATAAAAAGCTGATCAAGAGAGATTTTCAACCTGGACAACAGGTATTGTTGTTTAATTCAAGATTCAAATTGTTTCCAGGTAAGTTAAAATCTAAATGGTCTGGTCCCTTTGTGATAAAGGCAGTCAAGCCTTATGGTGCTATTGAACTAATGGATCCAAATTCTGAGAATTCCAGTAGAAGCTGGACTGTGAATGGCCAAAGATTGAAACCTTATTTGGGTGGTGAGGTTAAACGCCTCACCACAATTATTAAATTGTCTGAGCCATGAGATTCTGGGTCAAGCTAGTGACGTTAAAGAAGCGCTTGCTAGGAGGCACCCTAGCACATGTTTGTATATATGTGTTTTTTGTAATTGTTATGTTGAGTGTGGAGAGCTGTGACGCACTTTTCGCATAGCGCATAGCTGAGTTGCGCTAGGCGAGAAGTTGAAATTTTTGGAAGCTAGAGCTTATTCGCACAGCGCACACCATGCGCTATGCGAGTAAAGAAAAATAAAAATGGCATGTTCAGAGTTTCGCACAGCGACTCCTATGCGCTTTGCATCTTGAATTGAATTGATTTATTCGCATAGCGCATAAGACAAGCTGCGCGAGCAATGACTTTGGGAGCTGAGCTTAATTTTTCGCTTTGCGAAAACAGCAAAGCGAGAACTCTGTGTGAGGGATTTGTGCTGTTTCGCACAGCGCACAGTGAGAGTGCGCTCTGCTCATTACTACGCTTCATACAATAAAAAAAAAAAATAAATAAAAAAATAAAAAAATAAAAAGTGACTTTCGCATAGCGCACACACCTGGATGCGCTGTGTGAAAGCTGAAAAAAATTCAAAAAAATAATAAATTAATAAAACGTGTGTCAGTGTGCATTAACAGCACACCGATTCGCATAGCGCACACACCTTGGTGCGCTATGCGAGTCTACAATGCGAAGGGTTATTTCAGAAAGTAACCTTTCACTTTCACTTTCACTTCCATATTTTCATCTCCCAACTCTATCTTTCTGTCTCTCTCACGTTCGCACAGCGCCAGTGGCCATTTCTTCTCTGTTGCCACCACTATCAACCACTTTGCTAGTGGTTCTGATCATCCTTACGTCTCCACCTCTCTCCACTGTTTCTTCTTTCTCACCAAGGTTGGTTTTCTTTTCTTCTCTGAAGTTTCTGTTCATAATATTGTTCATAGGATTTCATCTGTGTAGAAGTTCCATGATTCTATAAGTTTTAGTTGCCCATTGGCTGTGCGAATGTCTATTTGCTTCGTAAGATATCATTCTCTGGTGCAAAGCGAATCACTCGCATAGCGCTTTCATTTTTCTGTGATCTGGTATGATGCACTCGCAGAGCGACCTCTAATGACTTCGCACAGCGACTCTCGTCGCAGAGCGAAAAATGATTTATCTTGTTCCCTGAGTTCATAATCGCATAGCGCACCGACATGTGTGCGCACAGCGAGACTAAGTAGTTTCGCATAGCGCTTGTGGTCGCACAGCGAGAGGAAAATTCAATTTTCTGAAATACAAGGTTAATTCGCTTAGCGACAGAATTCGCATAGCGAAATTGCTCAGGCAGAAACCCTGCGTTGCTTCATTTATCTGTTCTCACCCATCATTTGCGTCTGTTTGCACTGTTTATTGATATTTGCAGATGGCACCTCCAAAATCTACTCAAGAGAAAAAGAGAAAGACCACAAAAGGGTCTTCTTCTAGATCACAACCGGCACAAGCACAGGAGGAGAACCTGGTTCTCAACTATGATCAGAACCGGTTTGTTTCAGAGGTAGCCCAGGAGCGTTTCACGCAGAACATTATGGGCAGAGGACTGTTGCCAGAGAGAAGGATTGAATTGAACCCTGGGGAGTATGACCACATCTGGGCAGAAGTTGAGAGAAGGAAATGGGACTATGTATTAGCAACTCTGCCAGATGAAATTGATGAAGTGTTGGTGAAAGAATTTTATGCAAATGCTTGGGACCCTGAGCGAGCACAGTCACCTAACACACGAGCTTCTACAGTGAGAGGCAAACTCATTCGCTTTGACAGAAAGGCTCTGAACAGGCTGATGCACACTCTTATGTACATCCCCTGTCCACTTGGGACCTTTATGTCAGGCCATCCTGACCATGATTTGATTGCCTCCACTTTGTGCTTACCAGGCTATGGGTATCAGCTTGGTACTAGTGGTACACCAGTGCGGATATTAAGGAAGCATCTGAACTCACTGGCCACTATTTGGAGCACATTTTCTTTCACCAATATCTGCCCCAACTCTCATACATCTGATATCAACCTGGAACGCTCCTATTTGGTGTATGGCATTATCACAGGCATTGATATGGATATCGGAGCGTTCATCTCTCAGGAGATTGCTCTTATGGCTGATAATGGCGCATGCAAGCTTGGGTTCCCTGCGTTGATCACTGCCTTATGCAAGGCGAATGGAATTGCAGGAGTCTCAGACATCACTCTGAAACTGCAACCTCCCCTTAACAAAAGATTCTTTGACCGTAACTGTGCTAACAGGGGAGAGTTGTCTGCTGAGCATGCCCCTCCTCCAGTTCCCCCTCCCCGCCGGAATGCTAGCGCGGCTAGACCACCTGTAGCGCCGTCTGTTCCTTCACCTGATCTTTTCACTCGATACATGCAGCAGAGTCTGGCTAGACAGGATGACATCCACGACTGGTGCATTACTATGCGGCAGGGTCAGGTGTCCTTACAGGAGAGCATGTATCATTTGTCTTTGGGCATCCCTGATTTTCCTCCAGATTCACTGATGACTGGAGACCAGTTTGCCGCGCAGATTCCATGGCCTGAGGGCAGGCCAGAGTCTAGGTGGGGGAGTGCCTTTCCAGGAGCACCAGAGCCAGAGTTAGATGAGCAGGAGGACATGATGGCAGGTGATGGTGATGAGGAGGAAGAGGAGCCAGATCCCAGATGGGTACAGCAGAGTTATCATTCACAGGAGAGCCAGTGGAGATCCAGGACAGATGCGTCCTGGTAGAGTGCTGATGGACAGATTTTATTGATGTGTTATTTATGTTTTTGTTATGTTGTTTTTAGATGTTTCAGTTTAGATGTTATTGTGGAACTCAGTTTATTTGTGATGTTGGTTGTGGTTGTAAAGACTTTGAGGTTTTGATTTAATGACTATGCATTGTCTGATTAAGTTATGTGATTCCTGATGATGATGACATGTATGTTTGTGGTTACTGTGCTTCAAAATTTTTATCTGTGTGTATGAATATGACCAGATTTGTGAGTGTTGAGCGCATATACTGATTGAGAGATATTGAATTGTCTGGATATGGACTTGGATTTTGCATGAGTATGATTCTATGTACACACACTTTTTGGTTAAGGATGAAAAAGGCCCTGTTTGTATTGATTATATAGCTACTTGGCCAGATAGCCAACCTTTAGACACTGTGATACATTTGTGAACCCTTTTGAGCCGTGAAAAATTTTTTTCCTTCAACCTTGAGCTTATTAGATGAGATCCTACCTTACACCTTAGAAGAGAACATGTACTATGTTTTAAAAGAGGTTAAGGTTGAATTCAAGTTTGGGGGAAAGAAAAAAAAGAAAAAAAAAATATATGAAAAAAAAAAAAAAAAAAAAAAAAGAAAGAAGCTCAAAATGAAAGAAAAGGTTGAGCTGTGAAAGAAAATGGTATGTGATGAATGATATATTTTGGGATTTGAGTACTGGATTGGGAATTGAAGTTGTTCTCTTCTTAATAGGTGTCTTTGAATCCAAGAAAAACCATGATTCTTTTTCTAGCCAAGCCAAGCCTTAACCTGAAAAGACCTTTGGACTTAACCAATAGTGTGTGAAGTGTGTGAATCAAATGAAATGCAAAAGCTGATGAAGTTCTATGACAATTCTGCTGTGAGGACAAACACTGTGAGTGGTGAGAATGATAAATGCTGATCTGGTTGTACATATTCTATACACAGGTGAATTTTTGAATATTGTACTATGCCATACCTGTTTGAATCTTTAGGAATGCATGTGATTTGTCTGATGTGTAAAGTCATTCTATCAAAACGTCAAAGGTGTGTTATGTGTTGTTCATATGTTTCTGTTATTTCCTGGGGGCATGAAATAGTTCAAGTTTGGGGGAGTTGATAAGTGTGAAAAACAGATGTTTTGACACTTATAAATGATCTCAATTTTGTAATTATTCATGTTATTACTCAGTGAAAAGTCGTAATAGGAAGTAGATTGTGTTGTAAAATATTGTTCAGGAAAAGTTGTACAAAAGTGAATTTGTCAGCCAATTCTCGCATAGCAGAAGCAAAGTTCGCAGAGCCAGGAGAATACATTCGCACAGCGCACCACCATTGGTTCGCTGAGCGAATCATGCCAGTTTGGAGATTTCAAGTCTTGAATTCGCACAGCGCACAAGAGGCTGTGCGCTTAGCGAGTTGGTGCAGTTGATTGTTGAATTAATTTTAATTCGCAAAGCGAATATGCTTCTGTGCGCTGAGCGAATGGAGCAGTTTTATGAGAAATAAACTGTCTCTTAAAAGACGTGCTAGGGAGGATAGAAGGTAAGACGGAAAAAGATAATTTTTGGAGAACTGCTCTGGAGAACAGGGAGACCATCAGGAGACCTCTCTGAAGACATCAAGACTGCACATCATGCAAGGAATTGCAGAAATGAGTATGTTTGTGATGTCTAGGATAGGCTAAACTCTTATTCGTTGGAATTGACTGTAATGGCTGACATTTGATGTAATCTTTCCTGTTCAATTTAAATCGTGTTCATATGTTTTTCTTGTTTACTTTTTATTTTATTTTACGGAAGTAAAATAAACTTGTTTTTATATTTAAATTGTACTGGGAAGTAAATTTGAGTATTAACGCAAGAAAAGCAACCAGAAGGAAAGATGCTAGGAATAGTTTCAATTCTCCTGGTCATCAATAACATCGTTCTTAATGCAAAGTTTATGTTTAATTACTTAAGGAATTAATAATTGAACATAATTCTTTAGAACTTGTCTTAAGGAATTAAGCCAAGATACTGTGATGTTGATGTTTGAACGCAAGTTATATTGCTCAGAAGAGTTACTGTAATGTGATCATGAAGTCAATTCCAATGAAGCTTTCTTTAAATTTTAATTTCAATTTTAAATTGTCATTTAGTTTGATACTGTTAATTCACCTATATTTTGTTGTTCAATTGATCTTGATAAATAAATTTTAATTGAATAACGTAACACAAATTCCCTGAGGAGAACGATACTTTACTTATCACTGTATTACTTGTAACGATTTGGTATACTTGCCAAAAAGTTATCAGTCTTTAGGGTTTAATAGGTCCTTTCTCTGTCACTTTCCTTCTATCAGTCTATTATTTTTGGTGATGTATGATTTGCTAGATCGGTGAACATTGCTTTTTATGTTATGAAAACTTTCAATTATTGGATTTATAGTTCTAACATGCCTTGCTTTCCCTTTTTGGTTCATCTTTTTTTTTTATGTTTAGGTAAAGTGATAGTTCATGCACTTGATGAAAAGGCCAGAGCTTACTACAATTTGGAGGGTCTTTGGACCCGAGGGACAATTCAAAATGAACCTGATGGGGTAAGTACGAGGCTAGCTTATATTCGTTTTAAGTTGTAAGATAGTTAGATATAGTTTGGGTTTGTTACAGGTTTACTATTTAATCATTTTTTGATTTATAGCTTATATTTACACTGTCATACCTACCAAATTTTTTATTGGTTAATAGTGTAGATAACAGCGCACCAAATAAAACTCAATTTGAAAACCATTAAGTGGAATTCACCATTTCTTACTTCTGTGCCTGCCACCTTAACATTCATTCACTACTTGGATTTATATTATGATGGTATTGCCACACCAAATCTTCCTATGGATTAGGCGTTGTGATTGAGGCCAATTCCTGTACCAGTTTGTGTCAAGAGTAGTTCAAAATGGTACTTTAAGTTATTCTTGGTGGAGGTCTTAGAGCAGGCATTCGATGGGTTTTGGGGGCTCGCGCGAGTTATCTGATTAGGCTTATGTTAGTGTATATGGCTTGGTTCAACTGGGCTTGAGCAATTACATAGACATATGTCTTTATTATTTTTATTATGATGATGAATATGTATTCTTGAGATAAATACTGTAGGATGAATGATTCGAATGATCATTTTTCTTTTTACTGATTGTAGGATTTACAAAAAGCTTTGGTGAAGGTTCGTCGAAAAAACAATTCGAAGAAACCTGCACAAAAGAATGCTTAATTGGTGTCTCAATGTAAACAACCTTTTAAAACTGTAGCTTCTGACTGCATCTGATCTAGACAATTTAGAAGTTTGTATACATATCACGGTTTTCTGATCTGTTATTTTAGTTGTTTTGAATACAAATTTTGCTAGGGTTGTCTAGCTGCAATGGTAAAGATAGAAAAGAGGTAACATTGAAGCTGTCCATCATCATGCACTCCACTTTTATTTTTGGTGAGTCATGAATCGTTATCGGAGCCTGGACTTTTACATCACCTACATAAATATGTGAATTAAAAAACCTGTTTACAAACAGAAAATATATATATTAAACATACATCTCATTCTCCTAGGTGACAAAAATTACTTGAGTTGGAAAATGGCTAAAAAAATGAAATATTTTCAACTTAGAGTGATGAAAACGGAGGAAAGTATATTTTTCAATATAAAAATCAACTTTAACTTTTTTTAACAGTCAGATAATTCTCTTTAGAAATGGTTCTAACTTCTGAATTCTTTTTCTGACGAAGTAAATTATTTTGAAAAAATTTCAGCTAATAATTAGAAGTTAATTTTAAATAAAAATTTCAAGAAATTCTATTTCTTAAATACTCTTTTTAATGTATATTAACAACTTTGATGTCGCAAAATTTGGCAATATTTTCTAAATTCTTTTAGAATTTTTAATTTTTTACATTTTAAAATTAGAATTTACAGTTGTAAGTTTAACTGTACTTGCATTCGTAATAAATTTAAAATAATAATATATATTTTTTACTTATTGTATTTGCATGACTATTTTTAACAATACATAATAAATTAATCAATGAAATAATGTATTATTTCAAGTCTTATGAGATAGCATGATATTATAAATAAATTGGTTTAATGTCTCAATAGGTCCCTATTTTCGTCTCAAATTTGAAATAGGTCCTTGTTATATTTGAAGTCTTAATTAGATCCTTATTTTTGTTAATTTGATACAAATAAATTTTTTCCGTCAATTTCATAAAATGGCGTTAAGGAGTGCATGACGTGGCCTGTGTGAATCCAATTTTTTAATACTCAGATATTTTGAATGAAGTAAATACAGTATAATCCATGCTGAAATTAATTAAACAAGAGAGCAAATTTGGAAAAACTTAAATGTTTTGTTTGCTGAAACATTTCTGCAAGGGAGAAATCAAAATCAAGTGCAGACCCCTTTAATTGACAAATGTAATTGAGATTGGGGAAAAAATTAGGGGTAGGGTTCGTGTGAGGAACAAATTAGCTTTGGAGTTTGGAAGAAGGCTTTCCTGCCTGCACCGCGAATTGGATTCTGTGTGTTTTTTATTCACAGGTTGATGGAGACGAAGGAGAAAGTGGCAGTGCGATGGTGGTCGAGGCGATTTAGGCTTCAACAGCGGCGACGATAATGCTTGGTGATGGTGGAGAAGATTCTGGGTTGGTTTCTGGTGGTGCGCCTCTTGTGGTTTTCTGCTTGCAGGTTGACGATGAAGACGTGAGGGAGATGGTTGCGCCACGACGGAGGTTCGGCGAGAGACTGGCATTTCTGTTCTTCTCTGGATTTTGCTTTGCAGGTCCAGTGATGTAGATGACGAACTCACAATGTTTATCACTTTGCAGGTCCACCCTCTATCGCTCGTCCAACTACCTCCCTGTTCCCGACCGTTCGGTCT
>JAHCHA010010411.1:0-11389 GCA_027742795.1 Vigna hirtella
CACATAAACTCAACCTATTAATTAAATTAATTAAAAACCAAAGAAACCAACAAGCCTAATTTAATCCTAGCAAATTACTTGTCATAATGGATATTAACAAATGAATTTAAAAGTCCAATTGGCCAAAGAAAGAGCACATGGCCGTGAGTCACCATGCACCCAACTCAAACTTCAATTTCACCTTAAATAAGCCACAAAATGTGTTGACTTCTTCTCCCATGTGCACCATTTTTCAAGAAATTAAGCATGTGCCTTCCACACTCTCCAAGACCGTCCCCTCTCTCCTTCCATGCAGCAAAGAAATGATTTTATACACCAAAGCACACAATTTACGTGAACCACCAAGTGGAAATGCCAAGGAATACTTCAAAGACCAATGTGCAAATGGAAGATACCATGGGTGCTCCTACCAATGTGCCAAGTAAGCTAAATCAAATGAAAACAAACTCCAAAAACTCCATGTGTCATTGCAATTCACGGCTGGAACAAGCAAAGGCCAAATTTCAAAGTGGAAACATTCCTTGGGTCAAAACAAGCATCTTTTGTGTTGGTCCAAAAGTGGTAAAAATTAAATGAAGCAATTTCCTCTCTCCTACAAACACCAAACGATTTTTCTTCAAGAATTATGCATCCAAAAGATTTCTTCCACTCTTCAATACAGAGAACAACTTCAAGAAACCAAAGTTAAAGTTGCAAATGAACACAAGAACAATAAACCCAAACTTCTACTCATCAACCCATCTTCAACACTACCATTTCTTCAAGTTTCTTTGCAAAAACGAAAATAATACTTAAACCATCAATTCCAGTTCTGTCCAGCCTCCATAACATCACCAAGATCTGATCCCAACCTAGTCTCAACCATCAAAACCGGAAAATGCAAGAAAAGAGTTAAACCCACAACACCCACACATCATCTTAAGCTCTCTTCAACCTAAAACTACATAGAACTCCATTTTTATCATCCAACCATATAGAATGAGATAAAAACCGAGAGGAACAACAGCAAAGGGAGAGGAAAAAGAAATATAAAGTTACTCAAACCCAACATCCACCATGGAAATACAAAGACAAGCTCCAAAACTCAAACTCCAAGCATCAAGAACAAGCAAATGGAAGTAGAAATGAATAGTTTTTCACCACCAATAAGCTAAGACAACCAAGAGTAAGTTAAGAGAAGAAGAAATCTGGATCTTGCTCATTGAAATGGCCAAAACCGAGACACCCAAGTCAAGCTCTCCATAAGAGTGTTCATACAAGAAACCCTAAGAGAGAAAAGCTCAAAACATGAAAAAAATGAAGTGTGTAAGAGTGTCCCCCCATGTGTGGTTGGCCAAGGCTCTCTAAAATGCCGAGAGTTTTTATCCAAATGGGGTCCACAATCAATTAAAAACCCTAACCAAAAAGGCACATGTCCTATAAAGGGGTCTTTTTTACAAAATTGCCCCTAAAAGGGTCCAAAACACCCAATTCTAATTAAGGGCTTCTAGAAAACGAAATTACAACTTTAATTAGAATCTAAATGACTAAATGTTGAGCCTTTGAGTGTGTCACGCCATATCCCAATGCTCCAAATGATGTTTCCACAACTTCCCTGCAACCAGAAATGCACTTAATCAGCTCAGAAAACCCAAATTAGCACAATTACGAATTTCCGACCAAATTAAGCAGAATTCGGAAAACGGGGAAATAACAGACAATCAAACACAATTCCCTGGTTTATTTAAGTGCAATAAACTAAATATAGTTCAAGAAATAACGACTCATCAAAATAGACCACACTTAGTCTTTTGCACTCCTGGGCAAAACAAGGACGAAAACCAGGGAACTACTCAAACATCAGGGAGGTGACACAGACTCGACAGACAGACAACAAAGACTCCAAAACAGAAACAGTTGCACAATTCTCACAAAATCTGGACAGTAAAAGGTATAGGCAGAATCCCACACAGAGTCAATTATATGCACAAGCGCTGAAGTGGTGTCACGGCTGGAAGCATATGAGGGAGTGCTGATTTCATTTGTTTTTAATCATGGATGGCCCAGCAGAGGCAGCAGCAACACGGCCCACACTTGGAAGGACGTCCAGGAGATGACACGGCCCATGGCAATTAGCACAACTTGGAGAGGGGTGCACGTCCAGCAAGCTCGAAAGAAAGGTGATGCAGGCTGTCGCGGCCCATCAAATTTGTTATGCATTAAAGAATGCAGTATAGTGCTAGGAAGTGACTCCTAGGTCGTCTCTCAAGGACCAAATATGGTTCGAGTCTCCGGTCAAACACGTAGTGGGGGGGTTTGAAGGTGTTCTTGTGATTAGAAATAAACTAAATTAAAACTGGAAATTAAATACAACCAAACATAATTGAAAACACTCAAAGGGAATGAAAACATTAAACTGAATAGTCCTAAAGCAAGATGTGTGAACTAGTTAACATGCAAGAAATAAATGACAGAACACACAATGCTCTTAACTTGAAATGTTGAACTAACAATTAAATGCACATTAGAATGAAGCTTGGAAATTGTAAAACAAAATCACCACCGATTCAAGCATCAACATAATATAAAGAGACCTTTTTAGAGCTAAAGGAAAACAAAAGACAATCATGCAAACCGAGAGCTTCCAAAGAGAGAAAATAAAATTGTGCTTCCTTCCAAGAAAGTAAATCAGCACCCCTCAATCAAATAAAGTAAATGCATTCCCAAAGCAATTGAAGCACCGTGCATCCCCACTCACTATGAATCTCATCCATTCCCGTGACCGAGAGTAAAAAAATGGAAAATGTGTGTGTGAAAACTAAAGTGCAATACAGAAATAAGAAAGCTTTGACGTGAATAAAAAAACAACGTTCAACATAAGCACCTATAACTTGGACATGAAATTACTAAAGCATAAATTCATTTTTCGTGAATTAAAAAGCAACGATTGAATTAAGAAAAAAAATGAGCAGCTGATTGTATTCAAAATAAAGAAGACCAAATAATAAAGACACCAAATAATCAACCAACGTATCTCTCTTTCTCTAAGCGAACTGAAATAATAAAAATTCATTCCTGCTGACGCAACTCATTTAACCGTGGCCCTCCATCCTCTCGGTGGCTCTCCCACTCCGTGCACTACATTTCCTTCAAGCCAAAAATCCATCTTTTCCTAGGTGGCGGCTGCTGCCTCCTCCAAGTGTGCCCCCTTCTTCATATTCCTTCCATCTTAACCATTCTCCATTTTCCAAGTGCCCCTTCAAAACAATATTTAAGAAAGCTCCATCTAAAAGAGCATGTAAGTGGCGGCTTCAGCTAGTGCCCCAGCCCTCACCCGTAACCTTCCATCCAAGCGTGCTACCAAAATAAAGTGAAGACCCCTCTACGGCTGCTGCTGCTCCAAGCTAAAACTCCCTACAGCCTGCTGGACCCATGAATCCCTTTGCTTACTGCCCGTCACCCTATTCTCCAATACTCACACCCCTCCAAGCTGGACCGTGGCACCCCTCCAAGCTGGACCGTGGAACCCCATCATCTCCGCGTGAAGCTGTTGTGTTGGACCGAGAAAATGAGCGTGGACGTGTGCTGGATGTCTCGGGCCGTGGACGTGCTTTCATTATTGGATGTGCGTTGCCCTTTGCTCCAGTTTAATTGTCCGTGGGCCCCTGTCTTCTTTTGCTGCACCCCCATCTAGAATAAACCACCGCTTCATCTCCAACTCATTCTCGTGCCAGCTGCTGTCTTCAAAAGAAAGGAAACGTGTTGCTGCTGGACCAAGGATTGCTGGACACACCCCTGGACGTTCTTCCAAGCTGCACCTCATTTGCTGGATGCATGATGAAGTGAAGACTGGATGAAGAAATGAATCTCCACGTGTGCTGCTCTCTCATGAATCAAAACCTCTGGAGCTCCGAGTGTGTGGCATCCCCATGCCAAGTGTGGGGCTTTTGCTGGATGCCACCCCTTTGCTGGAATCTTGCTGGATAATGAAACCCACGTGCTGCCTTTGCTTTTCAATTTGTTGAACACGTGGTGGGCCTCGACCATGAATGTGGAGCTGCCTCATAGGTCGTGAGCTACTTCAATATGTGCACCCCCAAAAAATAGTCCACACCTCCTCTCTCATCTTAGTTTAAAGTATATTTGATGTGGCATTTTCTTTTGACCTCCAAATGTCCCAAATATTATCCAACAATTTCCCTAGCAATTATTCATGCATTACATTCGCACAGAAGTTTAAAGGCAACCAATCCTCCTATCCCTATGTCTAGGTAATATTGCTCTTGGGAGAATTTCCTCAGTTCTAGATTTACCTATATGTGTCCATATAAATAACATCAATGATCATGCAATTGAATGAGTTAAACAAAGCATTCATAGAGTGTAGAAGAAAAACCCTAACAATTAATGAAGCAAAGCATATAACATAAAGAACCAATTCAATACATGAGAGTTTCAAAGGATTACATCGGTTCCCCAACAACAATGGAGGTTTAGTTCACCATAGACATGGTGAAACTAGATGAAAAGAATGAAAGATAGAACCCTAGAATTTGAAGAAAGGAGCTTCCGCATCCAAAATCCACCTCCAAGGGGTGAAGAAATTGTGATTTCGCCTCTTTCTGTCCAAAAAATTTCAACCCTAGGTCGACTAAACCCTTATATAGTTTATTAAAAATTATAGAAAATAGGCCCAAGCCCAATTAAATGGCGCTCAGTGGCACTTTTGGCGCTCAGCGGTAAGTGCGGTTCTTCTAAATGGCGCTCACCTGCAATTTTGGCCCTCAACGGTGACTTCGGTGCTTCAGGATGCCGCTCAGCGGTAAAAGTTCCCCTCAGCAGTGATTGCGGCTCTTCTTTTATGCACTTTTACTTCCTTTCCTGAGTCTATCTCCTTACTACTTCAACTTCTTTCATCTAATTCATCTTAATTCCTGCCAAAACAAGGAAAACCAAGCATAAATCCTATCCAACTCTCTTATTTCCAAAACTTAAGTAAAAACCTGATTCCAAGCTAGTTTCTAAGTCATAAAAGGTTGTTTTTAATATCAAAATTAAGTATAAAAATAATGGTTTTTTTAACCGTTATCAAAAGGGCGCCCAAGCTTCGAGCACTCCTCCTTTATGGTGCTTTTCCAGCCTTTCTGAGCTCCATCTCCATGGCACTTAATCCCTGTTTTCCATATTATCTCATTTTCTTATTAAAACAAGAGAAATTAGTTATAAAATCATTAAATTGAACCTCAACTCTCTTATTCACACAACTTAACAGAAAAACATGATTACAAGCAAGTTTATAAGCAGAAAAGGGTGCATTTAGTATCAAAATTACATCAGAGATAACGATATTTTCAACCGTTATCAACCATCGCAAGTTAGGATCATTCCATCCAGAATCATTGTTGTAGCCATACTGAGCAGGGAAGAATTCGTCCAGAAATATATGCTTAAGATCTTCCCAATTAGTGATAGATTCGAGAGGAAGACAATAAACTCAATCCTTTCTTGCTCCTTGTAATGAGTGCAGAAATGCCCTTAAGAAAAGGTGATCATCCGGGACATGTGGAGGTTTCATTGTAGAGCAAATGAGATGGAACTCCTCCAAATGTTTATGTGGGCATTCACTTGCAAAACCATGAAACTTAGGCAGCAAATGCATCAGTCCAGTTGTGAAAACGCAATGATCATCATCCCCATTTGGTGTATTTGGCTCCCAATGAACACTCTCACGAGTGGGAGGATGAGTCATATTGTTCTCAACATAGAAATCAGCACGAGAACCATAATCAGAGTAACATGCAGAAGGAGAATCATAATTATAGGCATAGGCAGAAGAAGCACTATTCGTATAACCAAAATAGGTAGACATGGTGAAAGAAGGGGGAAAGGAAAAATGCAATGAAAATATGAAACTAAAGCTATCTAAATGCAACACACATGACAACACATACAAAACAGAACAACACACTCACAACACAAGACAAAACACAACACACACTAACACAACAAAAGACCTAAGACCGAACCGTTGGTCCCCGGCAACGGCGCCAAAATTTGATGGGGGTCGCACCCCATACAAATTTAATGTGAAAATAAGAATGCAGTATAGACTACGAAGTGACTCCTAGGTCATCTCTCAACGACCAAATGTGGTTCGAGACTTAGGTGAAACACGCAGTGGGGGGGGTTTGAAAGTGTTTTTTAATGCAATTGAACTTGAACTTAAAGCATGAAATTAAATATAACTAAACATAATTGAAAGCATTGAATTAAATATGGAAAACGTGAAGACTGAACGGTTCTTCCCAAGGCCGAACGGTTCTATTAACCAGGCCGATCGACTCTCACAACAAGGGTGTTGGAGACCGATCGGTTCTGGTCACAGACCGAACGGTCCTAGAGAGGAGACCGATCAGTCTTAAAGCAGTAAGCGAATGGAAATGCAAATGGAAAACTAAGTGTGACCGAACGATATTAAGTAAACAAGCTAAGAACCGATCAGTCTAAATGCAGTGACCAATCGGTATCAATGCAGTTGCAGTGAAAGTGAACATGCAGAAACAAAATTGTAGTGAATTAAAATGCACCAATTGAAGTTAAGCGTAGAACGCAAATCCAGAAAGAGAAACACAAAACGTGAATGGAAACAACGATTGAAAACGAGCATGAACAATAAACACGAAACCAGAATGTAGAACAGTAAAAACGAAGAAGATGAATACTAAAATGCAGAGAACGTAAATGAACAAGAAACTTGAGTGCAACAACAAATTCAACCATGGAATTGTAAAGAGAATGAGTTCAATACATGAAATGTAAATAAAGCCCAAACCTAAACCTCCCCCAAGGGGGAGGAAGAAGAAGACGCTCCCAAGAAAAATGTGAGTAGCGGCTGGGAGACTTGGAAAGTGAAAGTGAATTTAGGGTATATAAACCCCAAATTACAAAACTGCCCTTGTAATGGGCTTGTCCTACAAAATGACCTAAAACTGGGCCCAAAGTCCTAAGGTTTGACCCATTGACATTCTAAAACGAAATTAAACTCTAACACTGACGTGGCCACCTTCTTGAAGTCCAAGAATGTGCTTCCAACACTGCTGCTGAGATCCTCTGGTCACCTCATCTGACCGATCGGTCATGAAAGGCTCACACCGTTCGGTCAGCAATGCTCAGTAGGCTTAGGAACTGGTTCGGTAAAGTCTCTACAAGACCGTTCGGTCATGCAACACTATTGAGACCGTTCGGTTCTGTCGTTGTGCTCAGCCATTAAGTGCAAGCTTTTAGAGACCATTGATAACAGTTGAAAAACTGATATTTTTATACTTAAATTTGACCTTAAAGACAACCTTTATGACTTAGAAACTAGCTTGGAATCATGTTTTTTTGAAGTTTTGGAAATAAGAGAGTTGGACAAGTTTTATGCTTGATTTCCTTGTTTTTGCAGGTTTTAAGATGAATTGAGTGGAAGAAGTGAAGGAGCTAGGAGTTGGATTCAAAAAAGGAAGAAAAAATGCATAAAAGGAAGAAGCCGCAAGTACCGCTCAGCGCCATTTACCGCTGAGCGACACTTTGAAGACCCGTAATCACCGCTGAGGGGCAAAAATGCAGCTGAGGGGGAGAATAAAAGTCACGCACTTACCGCTGAGCGGTATTTACCGCTGAGCGGCATTCTTATGGGCTTGGGCTTACTTTTCTATAATTTTTAGAATAATATATAAGGTTTTAGTCGACCTAGGTCAACCATCTTTGGCTGGAACGAAAGAGAAACACACTCTTTCACCCCTTGGAGGAGGATTTTGGATGCTAAAGCTCCTTTCTCAACTTTCTAGGGTTCTATCTTTCATTCCTTCATTTTATTTCATCTAGTTTCACCATGAATATGGTGAACTAAACCTTTATTGTTGTTGGGGAATCAATGTAATCCTTTGAAACTCTCATGTATTGAATTTGTTCTTTACGATCTTTATGATATAGGCTTTCTATCATTAATTGTTAGGGTTTTTCCTCTTTGCTCTAAGCATGCATTGTTTAACTCATTCGATGTCATGATTATTGATTTTGCCGATATGGGCACATACGGGGAAACGTAGATCTGGGGAATCTCTCCCAATAGTAGTATAAACCTAGACATAGGAGTATGATGGTTGGTTGCCTTTAAGCTTTTGTGCTGTGTAATGCATGAATAATTGCTAGGGAGACAAGACATTGTAAACTAGTGATTATGATTAGGCTTTCTTTGCCGAGACATCGGGTTTAAGGTAATTTAGAAAGTGGCATTAACATTAATGAAGAAAGATGAATTCTTGAATACATGAGAGTGGATAGGATGAAATTGATAAACTCCAACAACATATTCATTCATATATTTCAAACCACGTGTTATGTTTCTTCTTGCCCATTGATCAATACATGCATTCATATTTACTTTTCAGTATTTTGCATTTAAACCTACAAGAATTTGGTCACAAGTCTTAAATAATCAACAAAGCACATAACTGTCTAGGCCGTGAGTCCTTTGGGAGAACGATACTTGGTCTTACCAATTTTATTACTTGATACGATTCGGTTACACTTGCCAAGGGTTTAACAAGTTTTTGGCGCTGTTGCCGGGGACTCGTGGTTTAACTAGTCTATTTGTGTGATTATTAATTAACTTTGACTTGATTTGTATTTTTGTTTTATCTTTTTGATTTATCTTTTTATCTTTGTATGTAGTTTATCTTTTTGTTTTTATCTTTTTGTCTTTTTGTCTTTTTGATTTTATTTGTTATATCTTTTTATCTTTCTATCTTCTATCTTTTTATTTATCTTTTCTATCTTTTTGTGCTAACAATTGTTTCTAGGAAATTGTCTTCTTGTGTATGCAGGAAGCAATTCGAACAAGAAGCAAGAAAAATTTAGAACCTCTTCTTGAAGGCTTGGACGAGAGTAGACGGAGGAGAAGAATCTCTACATCTAGAGAACTATTCCCTCCTCCAGAAATACTTTTACAACCTTCACCACAAAGGTCTAACCAAAGCACTAAAAATATGGCAGAGGACAATAATGGTAGACGCACTCTTGCAGATTATACCACAGTGGTTGACCCTCAACATTTTAACAGTATAGCAAGGCCGAGGGTAAATGTTGCAAACATGGAGGTGAAACCGGCGTTGATACAATTGGTGAAGAGCAACCAATTTAATGGGCTATCACATAAAAGTCCATATGAACATCTCACCACCTTCAATGAAATTTGCAACACTGTGAAGATTAATGGGGTGTCGGATGAAGCAATCAAGCTTAGTTTGTTTCCTTTCTCATTGGGAGGCAATGCTAAGCTATGGTTGAACTCTTTTCCAGAAGATAGTTTCACTTAGTGGGAAGCTGTGGTTGCAAAGTTTTTAAACAAGTACTTCCCACAATCTAAAGTCAACAAAGGGAAGCAAGAGATATCTTCTTTCATACAAGGCATGGAGGAGACATTAGGTCAAGCATGTGATCGGTATAAAAGCTTGTTGAGAAAGACTCCCACGCATGGCTTTGATGAAGCAACAGTAGTCCTATTTTCCTTGGAGGTCTTGGTTCACAAAACAAGTTAATGTTAGATGCCTCAGCTGGAGGTAATATCAAATGGAAGACTCCAGAGGAAGCAATCGAGTTAATAGAGAATATGGCTACTAATGATAACGAGTTGCACAGTGAAAGAGGAACTCCAATTCAACAGAAAGGGGTTCTACAGTTGCAATCCAATGATGCCTTACTCGCTCAGAATAAAATCATAACTCAACAGTTGGAGAATTTAACAAAGACACTTGCACAATTGCCAAAGGAGCTAAAGGGAGTTGTACAAGTTCAACAACTTTGTGAACTATGTGGTGGTGACCATATTAATGGTCAATGCGCTTTTCCAGTAGAGGCTTTGGAAGATGTAAATTTCATGTCCAATCAATTTTCATATCGCCAAGGTAATTATAACCAAGGGTGGAAACCTCACCCAAGCATGGGTCAAGGTCAAGGACAAGCTGGACAATCAGGGCAATTCAATAGGTCACAGCAGCAACCATCATTATGGCAACAAGTGTCTACACTCAATGCAAGATCAACAAAGTTGGAAGAAACTCTTCAACAATTTATGCAGGTAACTATTTCCAACCACAAGAGCACCGAAGCGGCCATTAGAAACTTGGAGATGCAAGTAGGCCAAATAGCTAAGAAGTTGGAAGATATGCCTGATAAGAATTTTGGGGCTAATACTGTGGTTAACCCTAAGGAAGAGTGTAAAGTTTTAGTCAGTATGGATTTTGAAAAAGTTAAGTATGAGAGAAAAGAAGAAAAAGAAGAGAGAGTAGAGAGACAAGAAGAGATAAAAGGAGAGGATGAGAGAAAAGAGAAAGAAGAGAAGAGAGAAGAGAAAAAAATTGAAAAAATTCTTCCTTATCCAAAAGATTGTGAGAGAATAGAGAAAGAGATACAATATGGGCATTGTAAAGATATCTTCAATCAAATGGATGTTGATCTACTGGTGAATGAAGCATGGCAACAATTTTCAGCTCAGGTAAATCATATGAAGCGAATCTCAAAAAGAAAAAGATATATAGATGAGGAGATTAATGAGTGCAAAGCTGTAAAAAAGAAACCACTTCCTCCAAAAGTGAAAGATCCAGGAAGTTTTACCATTCCTTGCGTCATAGGGAAGTGATAACAGTTGAAAAACTGTTATTTTCATGCTTAAAATTGATACTAAAAGCAACCTTTAACACTTAGAAACTAGCTTGAAATCATGCTTTTGTTCATATTTTCATAAATAAGAGAGCTGGACAGGTTTATGCTTGATTTCAGTGTTTTTGTGTAGGTTTTAAGGTGAATTTGGTGAAAGAAGTGAAGAAGGAGAGAGATGGAATCAGAAAAGACATCAAAAAGTGCAAAAGGAGAAGCCGCAACTGCCGCTCAGCGGCAGTTTACCGCTGAGCGGCACTCAGGAGTTCACGTTGGATCCACTGAGGGGCAAAATGGCCGCTGAGGGGGAGAAACCAACTCACGCACTTACCGCTGAGCGGTACTTTACCGCTGAGCGGCACTATTTTTGGGCTTGGGCCTAATTTTCTGTAATTTACGAATAGTATATAAGCTTTAGGGTTTCCTAGGGTTTGTATCTTTGGCTGGAACGAAGCAAACACTCTCTCTACCACCCCTTTGAAGGAGGATCTTGGATGCTCAGGCTACCTCTTCACCTTTCTAGGGTTTTATCCTTCATTCTTTCATTATTGTTCATCTAGGTTCACCATGAATATGGTGAACTAAACCTTGTATGTTGTTGGGGAATCAATGTAATCTTTTGAAGCTCTCATATATGGAATTTGTGTTTACATCTTAATCTAAGACCTATGCTTTCTTTCATCATTAGTTAGGGTTTTTCCTCTTTGCTCAA
>JAHCHA010010413.1:0-20472 GCA_027742795.1 Vigna hirtella
AAAATACCCTTAACCTTAAAACTTAGAATCCATGATATATAAGGGTATTTTTGTCTACTAAAATCCGGTACACATTGCTAAAATGTACCAACTGAAAAACAGGCGTACGCGCGTTACCAAACCCCATATATATATATATATATATATATATATCAACCTTGATTTTTGGTTAAGTTATAAATTTTACACTATCTGTCATATTTATTAATTTGTCTCTCCAGTGAGGGTGGGAGAAAAACTTTTTTTTTCTTTTTTTAGCAATTATATTATAATTTTTTTAACACTTATTTCATAGAAAATGAACAAGGCCTCTGTCGTAGTTTATAAGAACATTGTTCTCCCACAAACTTCAATTCCCCAACATTGATGTTTCACCATTCTTAATATTAATTGATCCATAATAAGGTTGTGAGTGAAAACATGAGATATCCTTTTATACACGTTTTGTTGGTATAAGAATTCCATCATATGTTAGTGGAGGATGTATGGCTAGTAAAGTCCTTGTTAACATTGAAGGCATTTTCCTTTTTATTTTTTCTTCTTTATTTAGTATTATTTGTCAATATGGTTATTATGGAACGTAAAGTAGCCCTTTATTTATTTAACTTTTGTAGAAAAAATTAGTAGAAGTTAACTCTGGTGAATGAATTAAAAACCATATTAAATAACTTAATAATAATCTAATTTATAACTATTAATGATTTAAATTACAATATTATTATATATTCATATTTTTTAAATAATAAATTTTAAATTTTTAAATTATATTTTAATAATTAGAAAGGAAACCAAGAAAAAAAATGAATGATAATTAAACTTATTATAACTAACCCATCTTATTATTCCTAATTAAAGCTAAGCTAAAATTGCATGATTTTATTTGAAATATCATTAAGAATGTAATAATGTCTTAACTTGACTTTTAACTCTATTTGTAGTAAAGTTTTGGAAATTTTTTAAAACGAGGTCACATTTATTATTAACCATAGCTTTTAGAATAATATCATTTGCCATTCAAATCCCATTATTTGATATAGTTTACCAAGCCAGTAATCTGTATCATATGATAAATTAATAGATTACAAATGGTTTTGAATATTATGAAGCATGGATGAATTGATATAATTCATACAGTAAATTGTGAGATCCTTTAAGAAACTTGAGTTTCTTAGTCCGAAGGAAAAGATTATCAAGTTGCTTAAAACAGGAAGGTGATATAGCATTTATATTTTGAATAATGAATTATAGTAAATTTGCATAGTATAAAACACTAAAAGTACGCTTAATTTGAATATTATTTTGGCTTCCACTGCTTGTGGCAAAATAGATGTTTTTACTTGTTTGTACAGGAGAAAAGACTTCCACATTTATTCTATATACTTTTTTATATGCTTATTAAGCCATCCAGGTTTTTACTATCAACTTAAATAACATACTGCATACTCACGAATTTCTTCTTTCAGTAAACCACTGGGTTGTGATATTTAACTAAGGAATTTAAAGTAACAATTTTCAAACCTGATTTTGAATAACCTCCTATGTAACATAATGCTTCCAAAAGCATTTTGAAACACGGATATTTTTCTCCTAGGAACATTTTCTTGGTGTAATTTGATGACTTTGATTTAGCCCTGGGGAGAAAAGTGTTCAGGATTTCAAAGCTTGGCTTTCTGCAGTTCTAGCTTGGCAATGGTCCCCAAGTGAACTTCATCTGGACCATCAGCGATTCTCAGTGTCCTTGAAGCTGCCCAGAGATGAGCTAGAACGGTTTCAGATGAAACACCAGCTGCTCCATGCACTTGCATTGCCATGTCAAGCACCTTCAGTGCCATGTTCGGTGCAGCTACCTGCTCCCATGCCAAACCGAGTGTTGAAAGAATCAACATCAGAGTGAAGTGATAGGAGCCATAGAGTAGAACATTATGCTGTGCTAAAAACAATTACCTTTGCCATTGCTAGTATCCCCCGAGCATTTTTGTTCCCAAGCCTATCAAGTTGGTCAGCGGCTTCCAACACTAACAATCTGGTCCTCTCTACCTCTATTCGACACTGAACATCAGAAGCTAAGTAAGCAGAAATCTTAATAATGTAAAACATAGCCATTTCTATTCCTGCCACTTCTGGTTAGTTTTTTTTTTTACCCTTTCCAACAAATTCCTAATACCTTGGCCATATCTGAGAGAAATGAACCATGTTGAGCAATGTACTTTCCAAATGTTTTTCTACTGATGGCTCTTTGAACCATCAACTGCATGCCGCGCTCAGCAACACCTATCAGTCTCATACAATGGTGCAGCCTTCCAGGACCAAGCCTACCCTGTAAGAATAGTAGTTACAAGCACATTGAAAATATACTATCTGGTACTTCAGTAAACATATAAAAGATAGGCAGATGTAAATTATGCAGTCACAGACCAAATAACTTCCATACATAACCCCGCAATTCCTTGTATAGTAGAATATATTAAGAGTTTATTTGGATAAACTTCTTCAGAAACACTTAAAAGACAAAAAAAATCCATAAACAAAAATTAACTTATATACAAACTAATTTGTAGATGCTCACTTACATTAACTTCTCCAGAAAAAGTACTTTTAACTTATTTATAAACTACTTTTAGCTTATAGAGAAACTCTTTATTTTCTCCCCTTTAAATGTTTTCGGAGAAATTCTCCAAAAATATCCTAAAACTATTATTGGTGTGTCCACTTTTGAATGATAATTCATACTTATGAAAGTCCCTATCTAAATATATTGAGCTGTTGTTGATAGGAACTAGGGTATTATGGGAGTGCTTAAGTCTCACATCAAGTAATATGGTATTTCCAGGGGGTATTTAAGTGTTTGACTCTCTCCCTTAAACAGTTAGCTCCAGAGCTGAGTTTGCTAAGCGCTTAGAATACTTATCAATTGGTCTGTAGAGTGAGGTTTATGTACCAAACTGGTGCAATTTTTTCCAAATTTACTACAATTGGTAAACTTTAAAAAAATTACAGAGACGGATAAATCATGTTTGAAAGTACAACTTTGCTAACTGTCAAGTTTACTTAAAGAATTAGCTTCCTTGACACTTATTAGTTTGAGTTTTAAAAGGAAGCATCTCCCTTAACTTAGTTTTATATCTTGTTACGAGTTGACAGACGTTGCAGTCTCAAAGTCTTGTTTTGTAGCAGATTTCTATCAAAGTTCACAAGGCTTTCAAAATCAACCAAAGGGTTGAACTATTTTCACAGTCACTCAGCAAATTTGGGGCAACAAATAACATTAACACCGATAGTTTTTCACTAAGTGAAATCAGAAATGGTGAGCAAAAGTGAACCCAGAAAACAACAGTACATAACAGAGTTTACTTTAAGCAGGTATTATTCTTTAAGCCAAGGGATGGAAAGGATCAAACTAACATTAGATTCCAATATTCAATAGTAGATAACAGAGTTCAAACCAACATCAGATGCCAATATTCAACCTAAGAAATATTTTCTGACTTACCTGAGCAATCTCAAATCCACGTCCTTCCCCCAGTAGGATGTTTTTCGCTGGCACACAAACATTTTCAAAAGTTATTTCTGCATGCCCATGAGGAGCATCATCAAAGCCAAACACCGTCAATGGTCTCTTTATGTGAACACCAGGAGTCTGGACATCCACTAAGATCATCGATTGTTGTTTATGCTTAGCTGCATTGAAGTCAGTTTTCCCCTGCCCATATGTTTTGATCACACTTGATTATTGACATGAATAGTAGATGACTGTTAGTGAAATAACTTTCAATCAAATGCTCACCATGACTATAAGAATTCTACATCTTGGATCCATAGCACCACTTGTCCACCATTTTGTCCCATTGATAATATATGAATCTCCTTGCCTATAAAAGATGAAAAATTAAGAAAACAACTAAATAAGATGCCCATACTCTCATATATGTCTAAATTGTCTTCTACCAAGAAATTTGACTCAAACCTACATTTTTTAAAGTAGTTAGCCAATGCATTTATATTGCTAAATGAAAAGACTGAACTCCTGAATTACATAAGATTATCTATAATACTACCTTTTAATAGAACACTCAATATTGGTTGCATCAGAAGATGCAACCTGTGGTTCCGTCATAGCAAATCCAGACCTAATTGTCCCCTCAAGCAAAGGAACTAGCCATTCTTGCAGTTGTTCTTTATTTCCATAACGCAGTAATACCTAATATGCAAAGTAATGCTACCAAATTAGACAAAAATGCAACATCGATAGAGTGCATACTGAATATGATCAACTCCAGAGAGATCCAATTAGTGTTAGTCAGTTAAAGATCAACCAAGCAAATCGATAAGTTCCATCTTACCTCCATATTACCTGTGTCAGGTGCACCACAATTAAATATTTGTGGAGCCCAAATGGAACGACCCATGATCTCACAAAGGTATCCGTATTCGAGATTAGTGAGACCAGCCCCCAATAACAAATCATTTGCATTGGAAGAGAGATGATTATTGCTCCCATCAAAGATAAGGCTTCTTGCTCTCACTGCACTATCAAGCTGCATACAAACGAATGCATTCAGAGGACTTCTTTTTCAAGAAAAGAAATAGTGACAATGAATTTAAGAAATAATCATATATGATAAACGTTTAATAATTCAGTACTCCATCTAGCTATTCAGGCTGAATATTTTCTCGGCTGTCCTGTTGAGTTGGCGCAATGCTCAACCCTACGGCACTTCAAGCATTCACAAGTTCTTTTTCCATCTATGATCCACTAAACCTTTATATTCCTGTTATTTTATTTTTAAGTATCTTTTTTTAACAAGCTTAGATTTTATCAAGTTTTATTTTGAGAGGGTGGGTAGACAGGGTAGAACATCTACTAAATAACTTAGTCGTGTCTTTTAGAATGTAAGTTTGAACCTAACTCAACTCCACCAAATTGCCTTAATATGGTGAGGGATCGCCAACAACATCTTTTAATTTTTATTTCAATGCTCATAACTCCTCAGAAGCTATAATATATCAAACCTGATGGATGGATGAGAAAAGCTTCTGAAATCACAAAATACAGAAAAAAGAAAGAGGAAAAGATGCATACAGGAATCCATAAGTTCCACAAGCCTTCTTTCTTTGCCATCTCCTTTAACTTTTCCTCTGCTGGGTGAACAGTCCAGCGTGAGTCTGATTGGGCAAGTTCATAAAATTCATTTTCCATGGGGTAAATGTGTTCCTCCATGAACTTAATTAATTTTTTCCTCAGTTCCAAAACCTTTTGACTAGGAACAAACTTCCCCTGATTTGAGCGGCCCTGTGCATCATTCCCATTCACAAACTCTTTTGAATATTCTCGTCCATTTGCATCTGATTGTCAGGTGTGAAAGGGCCTCAGCTGTATTTTAATACTAATAATCTAGTAATATTTTTAGCTTCCACTGGAGCAACAAATTACATTTTAGATACAGTACATGAGAAGCCATAGTGTTTACATGTTATAGCTACCTGAAGGAGGATGCTGAGGAAGCACGGAATTTTGTCCAATAAATTCCCAAGCAGCATCTATAAGGCCATTAGCAAGTACTCCAGTGTATCGAGCACGCTCACCTCCTGATGCATTACCCTATTGCAACACAAAGAAGCCACAAAATATTAGATCTTAAAACTATAACAGCAGCAGCATCACTAACAAATTTAGATACCTTAACCCATCTATTATAAACTCCTGCATAAATTGAAGCGCCTCTGAACAAAGAAAAGGCAATATAGAACTTCCATTCAGCAACAGGCCATTTTCTTTCCTGGAATCCAAAAATCTTCTGTTAGATCTTCAAGAATAGGCAAAGATATGATACAAGACATGCCAAAAGCATCCCCGGCTAAATGGCTAATGTTAATGCCAAAAGATATGATACAAGAAGCTCTTATCCTTATCCTATCTACCACAGTTTTCCCGACATTAAGTGTCTTCCACATATATTAGAAAATGGGGATACTTTTCTCCTTAACACACAAGAATTCTTCTTTTTGGTTTCTTTTAGGAAAAATTATAGCTTTCATGTCAACTTTCTAGGCAACCCTATACCCTAATATCTAGATGGATATATTGTGGAGGCTATTATCTATCCTAACTGTTGATTTGAATCTAAATTCCACACATACTTAATAGCAGAATTTCCAATTCCCAAGAAGTCTTAAGGTAAAGGTAATAAATAATGCATAAATTTGTTTGATGTATATCGTCATAACAGCATACACAATAAATGATATCAAAATCTATTGAGACATATATATTCAGAACACTTACTGCTAGGGAACAGTAATCAGCCAAATATTCGGGTAGTGAAGGAATCCCCTCAGGTAGTCCAGAATGCTCCATACCTTCATGCACGTTTTCATGCCCAATATCTGCAATATAAGTCTTCCAGGAGAGCAAAAGGAACATGAATTGAATAGGTAATTCAATTAATCAAATACTTAGGTAATCTGAAACAGTGATTCTACTATCATCAGTTTAACAAGCAATCAGACTAAATGAAGATGCTAATCATCAAGATTATATAACTCATTTATTTTACAAAATCTCGATTCAGAAAAGTGAGTGTATGGTACATACCATACAGCTATATGCAACATCACACATTTGGTTACCGAGGGTAGACAGTTCCCAGTCAAGTATTCCAATTACTCGATCCTGCAGCAGAAAGAAAACTTGTAAGGCACAAGAAGTGGGTTCTAAGATGCCAATGAATTTAACAGTCTTAAATACTAATATTGAGTCTTCAAAGACAGTGTCCTAACTCCAGAGTAAAGAATACATGGCATTGAGAACATAAATTTTGTTTCTTTTAGCAAACTAGTTATGACACTCTAAATTTGAGCATGACCAGAACAAAAATCCATGCATTAAGACCAGAACAAAGAAAAATACTATATAAATCTTACCTCTGTGGGATGGAACACAAGATTGTCAATGCGAAAATCTCCATGAACCAGACCACCTGTTGCTCCTGAAGAATCTTCAGAGGGGATTTGATGTCGTAGCCAATCAATCAAGGCAAACATTTTTGGATTACTTGCAGGTTTACCCTCACTGGTTGAGGCAACATATTGCTTAGCCCACCTCTCAATCTAATACAACAAAAGAAACTATCATTAGCAAAATATTTTTAATAAAACAACTATTTTGATCCTAACCCTTCTTTTCGGTCCTGGCACAATAGCAGGGGTGGCGATACAACATGGAGTGGAACCAAAAATGGACACAGGGCAAGGAATTGATCAGTGCATCCTCAAACTTTTTATAAAACCAAATGCAGTGATCGATGTTTTCAAGGTCTCCTCAACATTTACTTTCATAAATTTTACTGTGCTGTAATAACTTTTCAGCTCATCCATCTATGTTCAGCTTTCTATCCCAATACATATATCTCCACGTGAAAAAAATTCAACGCACAACAACAAAGTCTTATTTCACCAATTGAGTCGCTAAATGGATCGTACAATGTCATTCGGCACCATTAAAAACCAAATTTTCATGTAAATTGACCATAAATAATCATATATAAAATAATATACCTGTCTTTTGCAATAATTATTGCGTTGTCCATATTTTCCCAAACCAATGGAGTCCACATTAGCAGAATGTATGGAAGCTAAGGCTTTAGCAGTTGCCCTGTAAATTGCGCTCCTCCTCTCAGGTGGCACACCCTGATTATTTACAAGTCACATGTCACCAATCAAACCAATGACAATTCAGCAATCACCAAGGAAACCAAAATTAACTAGAAAGCAAATCATACCGGTAACTTAGAGTCAATAAATATGCGTCCCTCCAAATATTCCATGATATAAAACGCGGTTCCAATAACACTTGGATCGTTGCACAAACAGAAAACCTTAGGAACCGGAACTTTGGTATGAGCACCCAATGCCTGGAGAACCTGTGAATAATAGCGGCACACAACTAGTCATTTTCTCACTAATATGTTATTCATTGCCCACACTTCAAACACTTAAGTGGGAGTTTGGATGAACTTTTACAAAATTGATTTTGAATTAAACATAATTTTGAAGTAATGTGATCTATATTTGAATGCTTTTATTCTAAAAGATAGATAGTAGTAAAACTATCAAGTTTACTTTTTCAACATGACTCTATAACAAGGTATGGTTGTTTACTTCTTCAAATTCAAAATAGCTCAGACTTCAATTTTCATCAATGTAATATAAAAAAACCTGAAATTCTCTTTCAACGGCATGAGCTGAGGCGAGCAATTTCCCGGCAGGTTTCTTCCTGAGAACATAGCGCTTCACGACGGAGTCATGAGAACCCGCTTCCAACAAGTAAGTGGGGTTGGATTGTCCATGCCCAAACTAAAACAACATTTCACCAGAGAATCACACGGCCAAAATAAAAATAAAAATCAAATTTTGACGAAAACCCATGTGACCCAGAAGCACGATAAAAGTTCCGAAAAAGACAAAAACCTGCGAAACGGTGAACTGAGTAGCGGGTTGAGGGAAACCCGAAATGTTGGAAGAGCAGTAGCCGAGGAGAGAGTCGTAGGGAAAGTGATTAGCAACATCGAGTTGCGCTACAAGGTCTGCTGTGTTCCGCGCCATGTCGGAAATCTCGATCTGTGACAGGTGAAAAGGTTGTGGGTGAATTAGTTCCGTTTTAGAACCTCTGACATCATTACGATGTGGGACCTATGTCTATTTGAATTGAAGAAATAGCTTGAGAATTGCATTACGCAAAAACTAGCTTGAGAAGCTTTGGATTAATCTTCTTTGCTAACTGATACAAGAAGATATTTGGAATATTCTAAAATAAAATGCTGAATTACAATTAAGAATTAAAATTGTAACAGTCGTAATATAATTATTACTCTTATCAATATTTTATTGGTAATTTTTCAAAACAAAATTAGTGTTAAAGGAATCAAACTAAATGGCGGCAGATAACTTATTAGGCTTGTGGTGTTTGACATTTTTGCAAACTATATTTTCCAAGTTTTTATGTTGAGATTGGTTCTTTGATTAGGAAGTTATTTATAATTTTTTAATTCATTTTATTAAAATAGTGGATTGACAATCAATTTCTTCAAATGAGTACCACTTTTTAATAACCAAATATTAAATTAAGATGACACAAAAATAATAAATTATTATATTGATTAAATTAGATATAACAGGTAAAAAGATTATTAGTATCTAAAATAATTTTTATTATTAATAAAAAATTATAATTGATTAGTGAATTAAAATTTAAATTTGTCTATAATATTAATTATCATGCTTTAACTACTTATTATTATTATTAATTCTAAATTAGCAGAATTTTTGGAGACACATCAAGTCCTTGTTTTTGAATTCTGACCAGCATCTCCTTCTCTAAAGCACTAACTTGATCAAGTGTATAAACAATATGTCCATTGTGAGTGACATTAAAGAGTTACAACAGATTAGCAGAGGGAATTTTAGTTCTTAAAGAGTTATTAGAAGCTAACATCATAAACACAATTGCTTAATTTTATCAGTAATTAGAAAGTATTTCTGCTGCTCTTGCCAAGGAAGACTGAAGCTTGGATATGTTACTATATTAAAGTACTACTACATTTGAATGTATTAGTTGAATCAAGTTTTGATATTAAAGCAGGGGTGGTTTGAGAAATCAAATGTTATGATTCAATCCTTAGATCTTCTAGATTCAAGCTTGAACTTGCAACAACACTGAATAAATATATATTATATCAGGAAAATATGGGAGAAAGGGAATAAGCTCAATCTCAATACTCATTATATAATTTTTATTTTATTTTTGAAGTTGAAATCATTTTTATGACTAAAATCTTGAATAGATTTTGTTATTAAATACTATATTTTATGGAAATATTAGTATAACTATTTTGAATTTTACCCAAATCCTGTAGATATTAAACGAATTACATGGATTGTTATTTTACAAGAGTAAACTCAAAGTCTTTAGACATCGCTGTTAGATTTTGTTAATTATGATGAAAAGTTAATTAACATTCACCAAATTTTTAAAAAGAGTAGAGATCAATTATATCTGTAATATGTTGAAGAGAAGTGATATAACTATATAAAAAATTGATTCTATATAAACAGAAATATTTATATTATATATATTAAAAATACTTTTATTTATTTTTTATTACTTTTTTATTAAAGGATGTCAAATTTCCCCTGTTTAATGAATTCATAATTTCTTCTCAATGTTAACAAAATACCTTGACTATCATATAAACTAACGGTTTTATTAATATTTCACCAATATTTCTTTATTTCTTAAAGTTTCACATTAATAAATTAGAGTGATTCCTCTAATAATCAATTAAGCAAGAAGATATTATATATTTATTGAACTAATAATGAACATAGTATGGTATTTTATGCAATGTCAGCGTATACTGATCAAGTGATCATATAACTTTATGAGATGGCTTACAAACATCCCACATTATATATCTATATATATATATATATATATATATATATATATATAAACCCAAATGGAGAAGGTTTTTAAATTGTAAATCTTTGAATAACATACAACTACCTAAATTATTCATATATACAAAATATTTATTAAATTAAGATAATTATTCTTAAATCAACACTTTATTTTTATAATAATTTTTTCTATTTTCTTTTTATATTACTCAAGGTTGTTGAGAATATAGTAAATGATGTATCAGATTCTTGGACATAATAATTATGTTATGGAAGGAACTTTCTACCAAACTTTCGGCCCACTTTAGTGCTATTTATACCCCCAAACAAAATACTTTGTTCCAGTCAAAGAGTCAACAAATTTGCTTTAGCATCTTTAAATCTTTCACTTTCTTACGTAAACTCGATGACGTAGCTACATTTTGCAGTGTCTCAAGTATTGTGCATGCATCCATCCCTAGCTATATATTAAGATAATGTTAGAATCAATTATATTAAACTTTGTAAATCGAAGAAAATAATTTATAAAATTAAAATCAAAGTTCAGTTAGTACTAAAAATAAAACATTAAGACATTTTTTAAGAGATCTAAAGTAAAAAATTTATACCTGCTTGGACCATAAGGGGTCTGGATGCTTGGATAGTGTCTTAGATATTGTTATGCTTGATGTTCATTTGGTTATTTTCTTTTTTCTACACTCTATTATGTGGGGATTGTTAATTCACCTTCTCTAAGCAGTACTTAATTAATATTACGATGGTTATATAGTTTCTTTAAAAGTCAAGTTAGGTGGAAAGGTGCAAAATTGATAGAATATCATGCATTAATATACAACTTTTCAAATACTTATGATTTATTGTAAAATGTAAAGGAATTTGAAATGGAGATTTATGAAAAGATTTAATAAACTAGAAAAATACTTTAATTGATAAATTTGGATAATAATTATTATTATTTATATTATTTATTTTGTTATTATGATAATAATAATAATTATTTTTTATATTATTTTATTTATTATTGCTAATTTAATCATAATAATTTATATTTTATCAGTTTTATTATGTTATATTATTTTATTATAAAAAGATAATGTATATATCTCATTAAGTTTAAGAGCGTTTTTCCACAAATCTTCGCTAAGATGCGAAGAAAGTTTTCAGAATAAAATGGTCTCGTTTTATATGCCTTTTTACATTGAAATTCTAACTTTCCTATCAAATCTACATAATCTGTGTTTCCGTCGTCGGAAACAAACACAGCATTAAAGAGAAGTGAACCTTAATCAATTATGTCTTTATTATACAGAGATAATAAATAAATAATAAATATTAAACAAAATAACAATATTAAGTAGTTTTTTTTTATATTAGAGAGTGAATACATATAATAGCAATTATTTAATATCGAATACTTATATTCCATATAATATACAATTTATGATTATTAACATTTCATAAATAAAACATTATTAATAAATATTTTCTTTAAAATCAATTACAATAAATAAATAAATAATTTATATAAATATTTGAAACGTATAAAAATAATATTTTGATTCAGATGTTATTTTATGATACGTAAATCCTTCACAATTTCCACAAAATTTATATATCACGTCTGTGACAGAAATAGAAATTTGGATCACAATTTGCAGAAGCAAAACACTAAATATATATTTTTTATATGTTGTCACACAGAGTATGTAGCTTATGTTCGGGACATCCACTTCTATAACAAAACTTTTGTTCTGTTACTAACTCTTATAATAAAATTTTCTTTCTGTGACGTAAAAACATTATACGTCAGAACCTTTTAGAAATATTTATATTTCTCCATTGATGACTTTCACTGCAAATCTTTATGAGAAAGTGGATAGTGCATATTAAGAGCAACTTCATCAATTACATATCCTTAAAGGCTTCGTGCAGCAACACAGAACATATACTTTATTGAACAACATAGACTTTCACAACTGCAGAAGACCTTGTCTTAAAGTCTTCGAGTTTTTTGTACATACATGTTATAAAAGAGTAACCTAAAAACAAGAAACAGGACATACCCTTTTGAAGATAACTTACATACAGCATGCATATAGGCCAAAGATCTTAAAACTTAAAGGATCTACCCCAACGATTTGGGATTTTAGGCTTGCTATAACTCCCAACAGAAGACTCGTTCATCACATCTTTAGGCACTTGATAAACCACGCAACAACGTTCTCTGCGGCCATGCAAATACAATGCATCACTGCCACTGCTCCTTCTTGTTGCTGAACCGTAGAACGTCTCTATCAGAGCAAACCCTTCTGTAGCAATCTGTCTGAGGTCTGCTGAAGGAGGTGCCATATATGGAACGTTAGATAATGCAGAAAGTTTTATCAGAGGGAATTTTAATTCAGGTTGGTTTCTTGCTTCAAAGGTTCAGACACCCTTATGTGCTTTTATAGAGAGAAATGGCTGAGTGATGAGCTCTACTTCTTCAGCAAGAAAGAATGAATTTATTCTCTCTTAACCATTAAAACGACGTTACCAATAATTGTAGTAATGTATAGATCAGTTCTTTGATTTATTTATTTGGTTATGTCGTTTAGCATTCATCTAAATAAGGAATATATTCGAATTTATCATTTTTATTAAGTCCAATTATTTTGATGGAAAGTGAATCTGATCGTGCGATTTGTGTATATCTGTTTTCTAGATTTATATATTTGAGATTCGTACAGTGAAAAGCTGAGTATAATATTTAAGGGTGATATTGAGTTCACATCCATCAAATCAAAAATATTTACTTTGCAATCCTAAATAATTATATTTTAATTTTACTTAACTTTACTTTTTAATTTAAACTCTTAATATATATTATTATATTATTAAACTGTTTTTGTAAAGTGGGAGTAATTTTTTTAAAGGTGCCAAAATAATCTTTTTCAATATTTAAAAAGATTGTGAGTTAAATATTACTTGTTGTAAAGAGTATTCATGGAATTTTTCAATATTTTAATTATGAGATAAAAGTGTATTAATAGTTAAATTTTTTGTTAGAGACATAAAGATTCTTCAACAGAAAAATTTATTGATAAATACAATTAAAATTTGTCGGTAATTATTGATGGATTCGTTAGTAAATGTTGTAATTTGGTTTATCTTTTTCTTCTCTCTCCTTTTTCTTTTTTTTATTTTTTTCAATCCACAAAAATATTACAAACGAATGTCATTTAGATTCATACAATTTCACGCACAAAATTTCATCATCCCATTTTTATTCATAATCTCGCTTTAGTTTCTTTCACAATTACAAAATTTTATACAAATTCACACAATTTTATAACCTACACAAAAAGTATAGCCAACCTAACAAATTACTTCACCAGCAACATAAATGAAAAAGAGAGTAAACATAGAAAAGAGAATAAGGGAATTCGTTTGGCTTTAAATGAGTCACTGTCCAACAACGATGCGCGATGGTGGCAATGTATGGCTTGGATGCGCCCTTGCATGAAAGAGGAAGAATAAAGATGTTATCCCTCCCTTGCACATGTTAGAGAAGAACAAGATGGAGTGGAAGATCCTAAGCTCGATGACATAGGTGGTGATAGAGATGATGACTTGGCTCAACGAACATGGAGACACGACAAAGGGACGTATAGCTACGATGATTTAAGTTGAGATGAGGAAAATGAGAAAGATGATATTGTCCTCACGGGAGAGAAAAGAAGATGAAGAGAGTTTTTAAAATAAACAAAAATTAAGGTTTTAGGATGTGAAACGTCAAAAGAAATAGGCCTAGAAGGAGAGAGACAAAAAATAGTGTGTTGTTCACGAAAAGAGAAAGAGTGAACAAAAATTTGTTATTTTTTTATTGATAGATTTATCGACGGATTTTTTGTATACATTATCAACGAATTTTACACACTGTAAGTAAAATATATATTACAGATGAATTTATTTTTATGAGTAAAATTTCGTCAATAATTTCAAATTTTTTTGTAGTGAATAGTTGTTTATAAGTGCTATCAAGTTCAAATATTAACATGAAAACAATGCTTAAAATAAATCTCATTAAACATGTTGCTGTATTCTCAGTTAAAATTAACTATTAATAAATTCAATGAATTTTTTTATCATAATATGATTACTCAAAAAATAATTATAAATGCTACTCCTTTAGTATCAAACGAGGCAACTTTCTATAATATTATATAATAGTATAGATGATAAAATAAAAGAAATAAACATGATAGTATTGATCTATCATATAAGATATATATTTATTGTAAGAGATCAAATTAGTTATACAACAGCTCTTGCTGCATTCTTCAAAGATTATACTGCAACTCCTAGAGATGCTTCCCAAATATATATACTGATATAGTGATCATATAATTTTATGAGATGGGTTACAACATCCCCAATTTTATATACCTATATATATATAAACCAAGATGGAGAAGGTTGAATGAACTACCAGTTAAGATGGGTTTGTGGTTTAGGGTAATTCATAATCATAATTCCACCATAGCGAGAAGCAGCCTCTCTGCTATTGATTACAGGCTCTTCCAATTCGTCATTGGGCACTTGAACCATCCAACGTCCTTGTCTTGAAGGAAATACCCCCTTTTTATTAGGTCTTCTTCGTGTTGATGATCCATAAAACTTGTCTATAAGAGCAAAACCTTCTGAACCAATCACTCTCAGGTCTGTAGGTTGTGCCATTCTTGATGCTATATGCAACACTTCAACAGACACTAACTTTGTGGACTTTGTGGAAGTCGATGATACTTTGTGTGTGTGTGTTTGTTATCTTGTTTCTTGCTTTGAAACAAGAAGCATTGGTGTACTTTATAACGAAGGCAAAAGTGGTTAATCAGTAGTTGTGGGACCAAGAATATGTTTAAATAAAATCTCAGTTAGTTAAAGCACGTTTAAAACTAAAAAACATAAATCATGAGAAAATTACACCTCTATGCTAGGCCATGGGGTAATGAAAACAAAATAACTTTTTCATTTCATCGTAAACAAATAACTAAAGTGATTTGGTTTAAGCCTTTTCTCGTTTAAATGTTTAGACTATATAGATGGAATGTTTTACCAACACTGCACGTAATGAAGTTTTTTCTCAAAAAGATTAAACTGCTGAGATTAATCTTTCAGGTTAGGTAAGGATGTGGAGATTCTTTTTCAACTGATAATAACGTGGCGGTCCAAAAGCAGAAAAAGTATTAGATGAAAAAGAAAATGCGCAGCATAAAGCATAAAGACACTGAATCTAATTCTTCCTTTTTCTATCATTTAATGTTCTTTCCATTTTACTTTTCTACAGTGGGAAGAAAGAATGAATCTTCGGTTCTTCCACAAACCGCGTTCGCACCACCCAACTTCAAGTCACTTAATGATTCTACTGTTTATCAATAGTTTTTTTTCTTTCTTAGTTCTAACTTTGTGGTGCCACTTTTATCTCTTCTCTTCCTTTTAGATCAATTGGAATATCACTCTATATAATAAAACCTGAATGTAGCTAGTTGTTGTTTATTTACTACAAAATTCTATGATGATATATGATTCTGATATAATGTTTTAGACCAACAAATCCAAATAAAATATTGGTTCTTTTTCCTAAACTATATGTTTTTGTGATGAAATGGTATATTCCTCCTATCCGTCGATATCATTTGGTAGTGATTATCCAAGAGCTAACTATTAACTCAATCAGTAAAAATGAATTTATGAAATTATATGAAGCTTTCGTGTCTAAGACAGAACTGCATTAAAATTTAACACACTGGATGGTCCATCAGATTCTTCTGCATTATATAAGTTCTTCTAACCTTTTTTTTACTTTCAAAGTTCTTAGCTATTATAGTTGAAAATGCCACGAACCGGTTCGGCTTTATATTATTTGAATGTCATTTATGTCGTCAAAGTCTAAAAGCCAAGATTTCCTGTACCCTCTTCAAATCTTTGACTTTCTTAGTTACGTAAACTTCTGACGTAGTTACATTTGGCATCAGCTCTGAAGGAGAATATATGTGTATGAAAAAGAAAATAAAACATTTCGGATCACATTAATTATATTAGTAGCATTTTTTGTTATGAATTCAAGTGTGAAAATTGCATTTTCATCTTCCGATAACCTTTAACTCCGTTAACTTCATAATGATTATAACATGAGTGACTAAAATAGAAAAGTAAATCTTAATACTAATATATATATATATATATATATATATATATATAAGTATTAATTGTGTGAGATATATATATATATATATATATATATAGTTTATATATTAATTGGTTCAAATAGTGTATATGTTATAAGAAATAAAAGGGTAAAAAGTTTGTTAGCACAAGAAGTATTGACATAATTAGTTTTTGCTATAACAAGAAAAAAATATATTTACAAAGTTTTAATATTGTCAAATGTTTTGCATTCTCAATTATGTGTCTAAATAATTTAAATTAGTTAAGTTCCTTTTTTCTGATTCTGAAATAGGAGTCTTCCAACTTAAGAAAGAATATTAATTTATGCAAATTTTGGAAGATAAAAAGAAAAGAGAAAGCTGATTGACTTCTTCAGTGAGTCTTCTAAGAAAAACTACTATTTCTGTTTTGTTCATTGTTTCATCAGACTAAATTTTGACAATAGTTTATGACATGATTCTTTATTTTATCCATGAAATCATAATTAGAAGTATGTAGTTAGATAAATTAGTTTCACACTATTATTCTGTTTTAGTTTTTTTTTTCTCTTTTTATATTTGAGAGCATTGTTTTTTATTAGACTCTGTATTCATATGCTTGATAAACGCCTCTCTTGTATCCATAAGGATCAAAATGGAGTATGCATTATAAAATAACGTATAACATCGATGTAATAATCTCTGACATCGATCAAAATACCAAATTCTCTCTCTGTTATTGCTGTTAATTAATTTTGGATAATATATATATATTCGATAATGGAACGAACCAAATCAGAATAAATATCACATAAAAAAGATTATTTACACTTTTATGTACTGAATATTTAATTAAGATATACCTAAATCCATATTAAGAAATTAACTAAAACAGCTTTTACTGTGACAAAATTTATTCTGAGATATTAGCCACCATATAAAAAAAGCTGTTTCATAGAAATATCATATAATATAAAGTGCAGAGAAGTGTATTTAATAAACCTGTAACCCTTTCAAGCATCTGGTTCATTCGTACACCAATCAAACAGATTCTGAAAGATATTAAACAAAATGAGTGACTTTTTCTATGTATATAAGAAGGGTTGGACTTGGTGGTTGTATGGAGCAAGAAAGAAGATAAGAAGAAAAGGAAGTTGACGAGTGAGAATGTGTCCAAAGGCATCTGTTTCAAGCCTTAACAAAATAGGTTCAGAAGGGTTTGATCTGATAGAGAAGCACTATGGTCGATTCAGAAGGAACCAAGTTCCAACGCTTGAAGTGGCTATTATAGTGAATAGCAATAACCCAGATGCTCCATTTGGGTTGTCTCATACTGACAATATCGAAAAGCCAAAGCCAGCACGTCGTAATTGGGGTGTTAGATCGTTGGTTCCATTGAATAGTATGAACTAGAGTAAGTGGTAATACTTAGGTTTCTGATATTTTCCCTTTCAGTGTTACACACTTGCATGTACTTGGAAGAACTGAAAAAGCTTGCGGTAGTGTTTAGAAGGTTTCTGTCATGTTGTTATATATAATTGCCTTGTAGTCTGTAGTATAAATCTTGTGGATATGTTCTGGGTTTTACTTTTATATATATATATATATATATTACTATTTTTAACCTCACGAGATTTTAAAAATTATAATATATTTATTATATTAATTTAAATTTATAAAAAATTAAATACAATTTAAAAAAATAAAAATTATTGAGTAAAAATTATAATATTTATTATACAATTTAAATTTATTTCATACAATTTTAAATAAAATATATAATGTATACAAATATAAATAATAAACTCTTTAATAAAAGAAATTATGAAGAAAACAAAATTATTGAGTAAATTCTATAAAAATACAAATGTTAGACAATACAAAATAAAAATATGAAGAGTAAATGATATAAAATTATAAAAAACAGACTATATAAAAAGTATATCTTATAAAAATATAAAGATTAATGAATATAAAAAAATGTAAATAACAAAAAAATATAAAGAATAAATTCTGTAAAAATATAAAAAAAAACTATATGTCTTGTCGACTCATATAGTGAATTCGTCGTATTTTAACACAAATTCTTATTTAAGATGTTTTTCTTAAAAACACAAATAATAAATAGTATAAATAGTTTAATAATTAATTTAAGTTAGAAATACGTTTATAATTTTTTTGGTAAACAATCTAAACGAGCTTTCACTATAAATTTTGGTAAACATACTAAAGATACACATATATTGTCCCAAAAACACATACTAAAAATATTTCATTAAACGTGTTCTTAAACTAAACGAATATTTACTAAACCGGTGTTATTAAGAAAAATCTTTCATAAAACTAAACTATACCTTGTACTGAATAAAGTTTTTATTCAAAGATGAAATTCTCATTAAACTTGGTATCTTTTCTAGAATGTTCAAAAGATCAAATCATGTCCTGTAAAATTTGAAATAGATATAACTTGTGCTGCAAAAGAAAGTTCAAAGCTCATATGATTAGATGTCTAGTTATGGATTAAGTTTTTATATTAATTTTTTAGTACTTGCTATTAGATGTTCGTAATACGTTTGTCTTACTCTTATGGTTGGTTTCAAATGTCAATGACATCTTCTCCTTTAAAAGGTTATATCATTTTGAAATTGAAATTAATACTAGGTGTAGTAAAATTTATTATACTATATCAATGATTTAATTGATTTAGTACAATAAATATTGACGTATATTTATTTTAATATTATAAAAACAAAAAAATTACAATTTTATAATAAAATATTTAGTTCTATTAATTTTGTTTTAAATTCGTTAAATGGTTAAGGTAATTGAATATATATTTATCACGTACGTTTACTAAAAGAAATATTGATTTTAATATGCAATTAATTTTGGAAGAATAATTCAAATTTTAAATTTATAAAGATAAAAATAAAGGTTCCTTTCCCCGTTAGTGCATATTATTCTTTTTCAATAAATACATGTGATAATTATCGAAGATTACACTAATAAAAAAAAACAGTACAACAACAACAAAATTACAATAGTCATAACGTGAGAAAATCTTTTCAATTAGAAATAAAAGGCCACGACCACATGTCATTTAATCAAGCACTTCCAGAATTAAATTTAGATACAAGAGAATCACATAGAAAAATAATGCTCTCAAATAAAAAATGTAAGAAAAAAAGTTTAGAAAGAACAAGAGTAGGAAACTAATTTATCTAATCACAGCTTTAATTGAGGATCTCAAAGATAAAATAAAGAATCATATGTCATAAATAATGATAATTTTTCTAAGAAAACTCACTGAATAACCAATCAACTTTCTTTCTTCTTTTTATCTTTCAAAGTTTACGAAAATTAATACTCTCTCTTAAGTTGTTGGAAGACTAAGGATGAAACAAAATAGATTTAACTAATTTAAATTATTTAAACACATAATTGAAAATTCAATCCAACATAAACATTTGAAAAATTAAAATTTTGTACTAAAATATAAAATTTTCTTATTATAATAAAAACTAATTATTTCTATACTTGTGCTAACAAACATTTTACCCTTTTATATATATATATATATATATATATATATATATATGTTACTACCGAGGGTGGACAACCGACCGGGAAGGTTTGGACAGAACCGATCGGGTGGAAGCAAGGTTAAAATGTCCGATCGGGTGTTCCAGCCTGATATGTTCGATCGGAACTCGTAAGCACAACGTGTCCGATCGGGCAGTTGTGTAAAATTGTGGACTGGAGACAGCAGTTGAATGCTCATGAATGTGTAGTTAATGAGGTAACGGTCCTTGTCGCGTATTTAAAGTGTGCATTG
>JAHCHA010010424.1:0-15407 GCA_027742795.1 Vigna hirtella
AATTGGGGTTCCTGGAAATCTGGTGCGATTCTGCAGAATTCTGCAGATCGCGCGTTCGTCCAAATGGCTCGACCAATTAGTGGTCGGCCAAAATACTATGAGCGTTCGGTTTTATTTTCTGATGTACCCAGCGTTAGCGTTCGTCCTTGGGTGAAAGTAGTAACATATTAGACGTTCGTCCCAACAGTGGTCGACAATAGTGGTCGGCCAAATAACCGTTCGGTCTTGTATCCTCCAGTAACGAGCGTTAGCGTTCGTTCTGGGCTTGTTTGGTGAGCGTTCGACGATCGGTCTTCGTGTATGGGTGACTGTAGTGTTCAGCTGAATTTAGTATTATCAGGCTTGAATCCTGAGCGTTCGATTTTGATGTTTTAGTGATTTAAGAGTTCGATCCAAATTTGATATTCTTAGGTTTAAGATCTTGAACGTTCGTTTTGGTGTATTAGTTATTGTAGCGTCCGGTCTTAAATCTGATGTTCTTATGTTTAAATCATGAACGTTCGATTTTGGTGAATTGTGGATTTTAGCGTTCGGTCTTAATTTAAATTCTTAGTTTTAAATATTGAATTCGATTTTTGTGAATTGTTGATTTTGAGCGTTCGGTCTTAAATTGGATTCTTAGGTGTGAATCTCGAGCGTTCGGTTTGATGTATTAGTGATTGTAGTCGTTCATCCTTAATTTGGATTCTTAGGTTTGGATCATAAGCGTTCGGTCTTGGGTATTAGTGATTGTGAGCGTTCGACCTTAATTTGATATTCTAAGTTTAAATCTTAAACGTTCGGCCTTGGTGTATTAGTGAGCATAAGCGTTCGTTCTTAACTTGGTATTCTCGGATAGCAATCGTGAGCGTTCGGTCTTAGATCTTGAGCGTTCGGTATTATTATGTGATTAGTGATTGATAGCGTTCGGCCAAATAGTGCTCAATCTATTATGGTGCTCGGTGTGTTGCGTTCGGCCTGATTATGCTTGATCTTATAGCGTCCGTCCAAGTAACATTCGGTGAATAGTGTTCGACCAAATAGCGTTCGGTGAATAGTGTTCGTCCAAATAGCGTTCGGCGAATATGTATGAATCCGTAATTTCTTTGGTAGTATTTTAAAACCATTATTGAGAATTGTTGGTTATTTTCTTGATCTAATATTGGTTTATTTATACATGTTATTGAGAATATGTACGAATCCGTGATTGAGCACGTTTATTTTTGTTTGATGTTGGTACATAGACTATGTTATTTACTTGTAGTTCGTCAGTCTTATGAGCATTTCGATATTATAATAAATGCGAGTCTCGCGTGAGACTGAGATTCGAGTGTCACCTTCTTCTGCGCGAGGAGGTGAATATCTCGCCCAATGACTTCGGCTCGTGTTGAGTATAGTGCATCGTTACGCGTAGTATCGATGTTTTTACTCGTTAGTCCTTGAGGAGTCGGGGAGATAGGTCTGAAGTCGCGATGGAAGACGACTCGAGTCGCCTGTTATTGAGAACAAGTTATGACGACGAATTACAAGGAAACAACATTAGTTTGTGAAAGACTAGTCTGCAATGTCATATGTGTCGATTTATATTAAGTCATGGAAATTGTTATAGTTTATATGTAATGGGTTTATGATGTGTTTTTTTTATATGATACTTCTGGTTACTCACCCTTGCATGTTGTGGTTGTGGTTTCCACCTACGATGATCGTACTTGTACGGGAGTAGATGGTATTGCAAATAAAGCTGGATTGGAATAGCTCTTCGAGAGAGACGGGAAATAAAACTTGTTGGGATTTTTATAATGTTTTCTTATTTATGTTTGTTTGGTTTTGTTATTTTAAGGAAACAATTAAGATTTGGTTTGTTGTAATGTATGAACTTATGATGTGTGTATGGTTTGTTTATGTGGTGTATTGTTTTTTTTTTTAAAAAAAAAAAACACTTTCATAAGATTCATGCTTCAAGATTATTATTATTATTATTAATATATTCTATAAGGGGTGTTACATATAACTCTTCACTTAAGTGTCATTTTTATCATCATTTCCAAGAACATCAATTACCGAACGTTCAACCCTCTTTATAACGAGGACGAACGACAGGAACGAGACAATGAACTCTCTCGTCCTAGAACATAATACTACCGAAAGGGTTTACTGAAATTTTAGAAAGGAAACAGGTACACCTATACAATATGTGACGAACGTCTTCTACAACCTGAATCAGTTAAATGAACTGACTCTCGTGAAATCCAACCGAAACTCAAAGAATACATAGAAATGGGAACTCTTGATCCGAGACAATAAAGTGGACTCATTAGGACGTCAAAGGTCCATACTTAGAATAATTCACATACAGAAATCTCATGTCAGTAAATGACCGAACAATGAAATGAAGGTTCTTCTGAAATTGGACGAACGCTATTTCATCAAGGTAGATCAACCGTAAAAATACGAACGCTTGGTGTAAGACCGAGCACCACTAAAATTTCGAGATGCTTGGTGTGAGACCGAGCACTACAAAAAATTTAGAATAAAAGATTTATAAATACGATATCATAGGATAGATACCGAATTTAGGTTTACTGCTGGATACTCAGATGCAACTACGCTTGACCGATCGTTCAAGCACAGCATCACGATAAGGAGGCGCTCGTCCTCAACTAGAATTCTTTCCAAATGAAAGAATCCCATTTCAACTATGTTCAACAAGAGAACCGAACGGTCAATGACCGTCCAGTAACGAACGTATGTTATCATAGTGTAATCTCATATACAGAATCATTTATTTCAAATCAGTTTTCTCAACTTATACCTTCATAACTTCAGAACTTTATAAACTTTCTATCAAGATCAACCTTCATATCTCATACATTACATATCATACAGGTTTCATATATTTCATACATCATAACCTAACTCAGCCATATTTCATTTCATCTCATCAAGTAAACGAACATTCAATTCATCCAACCATATCAACCATCATGCATCAAAATCATCCAATCAACTAAACGAACATCATACAGTTCAACATCATACAATTCAAATTAAATTAAATAAGCTTCCCTTACCTGGATACGTGATTGAACGGTCTAAAAGTGGGTTTTTTGTTAGTCCAACTACAACTTCTACCCTCACGATCACTTAGCTCTTCCAACTAAACCAAACAGCAAGAAACCAAGATAACTTAGACTATACCCTCGCATGAAACCAAAACGTGGTTTGCATGTAACACAAGAACGAACGACTAAGGGGAGAAAACTTACCAGTTTCCAGAATTCGAAACTGTTCGGTTCAAGTTGAAGCTTGGGACGCCGCTAATGCTCCTACGGTGCCTGAATGATGATCGGAGAAGAGGAAGGGTGAGTTTTCTTAGAAAGAATATAGGATTTCTAGTGAGAAGGAGGAGAAAATGAAAGATCAGATTTTTGGAAGACTAAGGGTGCATGCAGAGAGAGTGGGAAGAAGGTTTCAGAAAAATCATTTTTCTTCCCACGTAAAACGAGCGTCCGCTCTCCTGCTGACACCTGCATTCCACTATCTGATTTCAGATCCTCGTTTCTTGACACCTGGCGTCAGCGTAGAGGGGTTTGGGTGCGTTTTAAATGACTGACAAGGGGTTTCAGTTGCGTTTTCCGAGGTCTGACATAAGGGTTTTGAGTGCTTATTTACGAGGTCTGACAACTATGAATGATGTGTTACACGTATTATCATTCAAAGTTAATTTAACACTAGTGTGAAAGGTTGAGGTTAAAGTGTCATTTGAATATGAAAAAAAAAATATTATGATAAGAAATAATGTTGTGAGTATTCTATTCTTGGAATATTTATACAACACATTACAATTAAATTAATGAGATCTTCGAAAAGCTCAAAAAATTCATGTTTTATTCTTAGAGAAATTGTACAACACATTACAAATAAATCTTTAAAGACAGTAAATTTACACTCCACAATCTACTTGGTCATGATTTAGTATTCACAGTGAATGAACTTGTACAATTTCATTTGACTACTGACAACCACGTTAAGCTTACATATTGTTTCGGTGTAGATGTTTTCCAGTGTGTCTTTGTTGCTCCTAGCTATCTGGGACGCTTGCTGTTCTCCAATTGTTGTTGTTCATACTCGCCAAAAGAGGGGGAGGTACCTGCAAAGATACTCCGACGCTCAAGTCAGATGTGAGTTATGGAGCCTCAGCTCTTAAGAGAGTGATTATGATACTGCTCTGAAATATTATTTAGGGTCTCTAGAACATAGAGAGAACGTCCCTGGACTTTTGCCCTGTCATTGTATTTATAAGCAAAATAAAAATAACCACCTTACCTACAAATGTGGTTAGTTACTTATAAATATCTTAACCGTTTAAAATATCTAAGATATTTTATGTAATAAATATAATATCTAAGATATTTTATGTAATAAATATCTTACTACATAACACATATTGATTGCAAGAATGGAGAAATTGCCAGTGCATTTCAACTCCTTCAATTGTTTTATGACATTATAAAATATTAAGAGGTTGCAATATTAAGAGGTTGCAACATTGCATTATCATGCGCCGTCAGATCAATTCCAATCCAGCGGCTCTAAATTCTTGTCTCTTCGCCTCCGCAAAAAAGCGGGAAAACCCTAAATATTCTAACCCCAAAACGGTGCGTATCATTTCCCCATTAAATCACCATTCAACGTCCTTTAGTAAACTCGCAAGCAAATACTGCGCTCGTTTACTCGGACTCGGGGGGCATGTACCGTAGTATACCTGATTCCATCAACGGTCGACAAGTAACTCGGGCGACCGTTTGCCGAGCCTTCTCACGATCGTAGGTATGTCGAACGCCTTTTAACATCATAACATTTACATGTTGATGTCGACCACTTGGCAATCGACAACCAGTGATGTCGCGACATATAGCGCTCGCACGACAACTCGCATGTTTGTGTCGATACACAAGACGATCGACATATCTTGAGCGACGTCTAAATTAGCGGTATCACGGTAAACGGTTTCGCGGTTAAGAATAAACAGTTACGAATATTAGTCAATGCCACAAATCACGGGAATAACTGACCCGGTATCAAACACAATCTAACCGTTACAACTTCCAGATAGTCAACTTCGGTAACTGACCGGATTTTCAGGTAAACGGTTTATTTTACTGTTTTAAATATGAAGATCACTGGGGAAAAAAGGTACGTTTTTTCCTTAAGAGAAATTAAGAGAGAAAATAATATTTTCGGAGTCACTTTTGAACTGAAAGGGTTCCACATATCCTTCTCTAACTTGAGCGTCGGAGTGCCTTTGCAGGTACCCAGCCCATTTTCCCCTGAGAGAGAGCAACAACAGAAGAGAAATATCACAGTAACAGTATCAGAGGAAGGAGCAGTCGCAGTTTGTTAGGTTCGTATCTCGGTCTCCACATCCATACTGAAACAGATATGTTTCGTAAATCTTTAAAGTTAGTCAAGTAACTTGCGTGATCAAGGAATTAAAGAGTGTATAGTAGAGCTGAATCCTGCCTAAAACAAGCCACCAAGCTACCGTTACCTTGTGAAAGAATAAAAATGAATTTGCTCTGAAAAATTTAAACATATAATCTGAATTACAAATTCCTGTATAGGATCGATCATTTAAGAGGTAAATTAATTGGTCAGATTCTTTTAAACGTTTAGGTTTGAGGTAAGCACACGTTCTGTAAGGACCGCACGTCTTTAAAAGAAAGTGGTGGGGGCAGGCAGTCACTCATGGCTTGCATTTTTTTATAGAAGCACAATCATGCTTGGAAGCACCAGCCGCCCCAATGAAAGAAGTGGGTTTCTTTCTTTATTTCGCAGTGGAGAGCAGCACTCAGAGGGTCCCTTTCTTTCATTCTGCACCGTCCAGAGAGCACAACAAGGGAAGCAAGACTTGGCTTTAAAAATACTGAGAGGAGGAAATGGGGTTTTGCTGCAAAAATCTGTGAGAGGTGAAGTTGAGAGCTCTGGAATTGCAAAGAGGCTTGCTACTGCAAGTCTTGGGAGAGATAGATTCAAGATTCACAAAGGAAGTCTTCAAGAGGTAAGGGGAGCTAGATCTATTTCTTTGATTGTTGAACTATGCCGTTGTTTGATACAAATCTGGGAAAAAGGGGGTGAAAAATGGGGTTCTGGAAATCTGGTGCGATTCTGCATAATTCTGCAGAACGCGCGTTCGTCCGAATAATGCTCGACCAAATAGTGGTCGGCCAAGATAGCGTTCGGTCTTATATTCTCAGCTAGTGAGCGTTAGCGTTCGTCCTATGATCAATTAGTGTTTGGTCCTGTATTAAGTGACTGTAGCGTTCGGTCGTTAGTTGTTACCATTTCGTTAAGCCTTGATACCGTTCGGTTAGGTGTTGATTTATGTCGTTTGGTCAGAGTTTATTTTTAATACAGTTCGGTTGATACCTGATTTGACAGTGACCAGTTAAGTATTGATCTGTTACCGTTCGGTCTTGAATGTTTAGTACCGTTCGGTTAGGCCTTGACTTGGTACCGTTCGGGTAGGTGTTATTTTGGTAGTCAAATTTAGTAACGTTCGCTCTAGAGTTCAATTGGTACCTTACGGTTAAGTGTGAGTTTAATACCGTTCTGTTAAGTGTTAAATTAGTACCGTTCGGTCAGAAATGGATTTAGTACCGTTCGGTCAGGCTTTGATTTAATACTGTTCGGTTAAGTGCTGATGTGGTACTGGTCGGTCATGTGTTAAGTTGTGATCATTCGGCCAGGATTCTAGACGATCGTCCAGTGCTTTAGGTGTTCGGCAAAGTGACCTACAGATTCGACCAAGACTCAAAACGTTCGTCCTAATGGTGTCCGGTTTAATAGTGTTTGATTTTGAGTGTTCGGCCTTGGTTTAATTGTGATTGTGAGCGTTCGACCTTAAGTTGGTATTCTTAGGTTTCAATCTTAAGCGTTCGGTCTTGGTACATTAGTGATGGTTAGCGTTCGGTCTTGATGATTTTTATTCTCACTTAGTGATCGTTCATAGGGAACGTTCGTTCTCGATGATGTTTATCCACAGGAAGTACTCGTCAAAGGTAGTGTTCGGACTTGATGAGGCTTGATGTTTGAGCGTTCGTCCAAACAGTAGTCGATTCAATATGATGTTCGGTTTTAGCGTTCGGCCTAATAGTGTTGCAAAGCAGTAGAGGCCACCATGAGTGCATAACCCGCCATAGCTTGGTAATCATTCTGGTCCGGACGAGTCGGTCTATAAAGCAACAAGTCGGGGTATAAAGTAACAAGTCTTGTGATTTCAGTTTACCATGTTTGGATGACTTTTGCATGTCGTGTGAGATTGTATAACATGCTTTTTATATCTAGCTCACCCTTGCATCTTTGTATTGCTTGTGTATGTTTCTTTGGCGATGATCATCCACTTGTATGGGAGCTGTCAAGCCTCGGAAATGACAGCAGTAGTGGAGTCCACGTGGCAGCCGGAGAGCGCGCCACCTCAGCAACGCACGTGGCGACCGCAGAAGGCTGACACCCACTAACGGACGCCAGGTGTCGCACGTGGAGGTGAGTCAGAAACGTTAGTGGAGAGCATGGCTGCCAGGGTGTGAACGTGCGCTCGGCGGTAGTGGAAAACACGTGGCGGCCTCAGAGTGGACGACCGTCCGGCATGGGCTGTCAGAAACGTAGTGGAGTGCGCTGGCAGAATGGGAACGTGACTGCCAGAGCGGACGTGCGCTCGGCGGGAGTGGGAAACAAAACTGAGATTTCTGAACTTATTCCCCACTCCCTCTGCACGCACCTCCTCTGCCTTATTTCTGAGAATTCAATTCTCTCCTCCTTCTCTCTACATTTTCTGTACCTTCTCTCTAAAGAAACCATCGTTTAATCTCCTCCGATCTGTATTCCGGCACCGTAGAGGGACGCGCGGCGTCAAGAGCTTCCAGAGGAGCCGTTCTATTTGTGAAGCTGGACTGGTAAGTCTGTCTTTCCTTTCTGTCGTTCGTTTTACTGGCATGCAAACCCAGTTCTGAGTGCGTACGTTGATCACCATTCTTAAAAATGAGAAGATCTGATGGTGTCGGGGTTATTACTTGTGTAGTTGATTTGACGAGCGGAGGATCTGTGTTTGAGAAGCTGTGTTTCTACGTTTAAGAACGTTCGGTCACGCTTTATAGGTAAGGGAAGCTTATTTAATTTAACTGGTTTGACGTTGTGTTGTGTGAACGTTCGTTATTTGATTGCATGAGGATAATGCATGATGTTGCTATAATTGAGTTGCATGAACGTTCGTTGTTTATTGAGTGGAAATGTAAAAAATGACTGAGTTTATGTATAATGTATGAGATATATGAGATTTTGATGGAATGAGATATATGAATTTACATGAGATGGTCTGTATGAAATGTGGAAGTTGATGTTGATATGAACGCATGAAACTATGAGATTTGCATAATGAGAAATGAACTGGAATGTAAAAGAAATTGACTAAGAAACTTTCCCTATGATCATATGCGTTCGTTGCTGAACGGTCCTTGACCGTTCGGTTTTCCTGATAAAAATAGATGAAGTGGGATTCTTTCACTCGGATAGATCCCTTGTTGAGGACGAGCGTCCTCGTGCTAAAATACTTTGCTTGAGCGTTCGGCCAAGCACTGTTGTATCTGGTATCTTTGATAAACTCCATTCTTTTGTAAATATATATATATATATATATATATATGAAATAATATATTTCCCGTTCGTAAACACTATCTTAACAGTCTTTAGTATATTTTCTCGAAGTCTATTATTTTAAGGTTATTAACGTTCGGTCTTACACCTAACGTTCGTACCGAATAACGTTCGGTCTCACACCTAACGTTCGTACTGATTAACGTTCGGTCTCACACCTAGCGTTCGTACTGGGTAGCGTTCGGTCTTATACCTAGCGCCCGCTCTAAATGGTGCTCGGTCTTATACTGAGCGCTCGTACTCTTTCTCGTAAATTAGTCTTATAAAATAGCGTACGTCCAACTTCAGGTTTCCACGCTCGGTCATTGACTGGCAGTGGGTTCAGTATGAGAATTTTTATAAAAACGTTTCCTTGAAATCTTGAGATGTTCGCGTTTGATGTATTCGGCCTAGGGCCTCCACACTTACAACATTCTTGGAGTATTGGTTTGAATTCACGAGAGTCAGTTCATTCAACTGATTCTCATGGTAAATAACGTTCGTCCAATGAAACAGGACATTACTTGGTTATTCCCGAACGTAATCGTGACTCTGGTATTCTGATCTGGAACGGACGTCATCTTAGTCTCGTTCACAGCGTTCGTCCTCGGTCTTATTGGGGACAGAACGTTCGGTTTTTAATGGTCTCCCTATTAATAATGAAAATGGATATGGAATGATGAATAGTGAATGATGAACAATATATGAGATGAAATGAAAGTTATGAATGTTGAACGAGCGTTCCAGGTAGGGACAACTCATGGATAAATGTTGGAATTTGTAAAGTATGACTGTGGGAAGTTAATGCTGGTTGTTCGATCCTGATGTTCCGTGAGTACTCGTCCTCAAGTAGAGGGGGTACGTCATGCGTGGGAACGGCAGGAGGTCCTCGTCGTTAGGGGTACTTTGGACGGAACGGACTAACCTCGGGTGGCAGCTGATGAGGATGCCAGTTACCACACCACCCGGGTGCGCGAACGCCTGTAACTATGCAGAATTCATACAGTCCGGACGGTCAGTCGAGTATTGAGTTTTATGAAATGCGTGCGTTGATATGTATATGTGTGATGAACTGTTTACGTGATTTATATGTTGATGCATGAGTTAAATTACATAAGCTTACCCTGCGTTTTTCCTTGTGTTGTCTCGTTTTGTACGTTCGTCCTGTCATTGCAATGATCATCCGTGTGGATGTGAGCAGAAGGAGACGAGCGTTTGGAAGATGCGCTGGACGAAGACAACTTGGTAGAAGTTGAAGTGAAGACCGAGCAGTGAGACGCTCGGCCAGTAGTATAGGTGTTTGTTGGAGTGGTCGTTCGACCACTTCATCCCTTTATTTTGGTTAAGTTCGATCGTTCGGTATTTGTCCCGTGTAAACCGTTCGGTCAGGTTTTTATTTTTACGTTCGACCTTAATTTGTAACTCTTGTTGAAGAAGTGCGGCTTTGCGCGTTCGTTCTTTAAGGTTGTAAGACTGTACTCAAGGACGTTCGTCCTTGAGCGTTCGTTCGTTTCGTTTTTCTTTTGTTGGAAAACTGTACTAGTTTATTATTAAAAGTGATTTTCTAATTATATGGTTTATGACTGTATTTTTGGGATGTCACAGGAGCAGATGGCGGGGAGGATACTTTGGGAACAACTCTTGATGGTATCCAATTTAATCATCTTATTTTAATTGAATAGTTTTTTCTTACTTGTCGTTTATGTATTGTAGAACCCGTCCCAGACATTGAATAGTATTTCTGTTACCACCCCTCCGACACTTAAGTTAATGTTTAATTATCCATCAATTATCACAATTAAGTTTTAAATATTCAATAAATGCAATCACTTATATCTTTATAATATCTTTGTATTTATAGGTTCTGAAGTGGTCTTTTTGTTTAGAGCTGACCTAATCATGGCTCAATGTCTTGTAAGCATGTTTTACCTTATTAATTATTTAGACAGCCTTAATGTAGGAGATGTCGATCAATCATTAATGTTGGTAATGACCGATCGATCTGTGTTGTACTGACTGGTCCAATGTAACATCCCAAAATACAGTAATAACCATAATTTAGAATTAATTACATTTAACAGTAAAACAAATGCAGTCTTTACACTAAGATCAGAGTTCAATAAACCAAAAGGCTTAAGTACAGAAATCTACTACAGTACTACAGAAATAAGAGTCAGGGACGAACGGTTTTACAAAACATTAACCGAACGTTCAAATATTAAAACTAAACGGCTAACAACTACAAGTGTAACAAGCGCTCTAGGGCTCGGCCTTGACTTCCACGTCTACCAGATTCGCATCTCCCAAATTTTCTTCTTCCAGCGCCTCTTCAAGTAGCGCACTTCCATCTGCTCACATCCACACGGATGATCATTGCAAAGACAAGACGGACGTACAAGGACGAGAGACAACACAAGGAAAACGAAGGGTAAGCTTATGTAATTTAATTCATACATCAACATATAAAATAAACATTTCAATCTACACAAGCACATAGTTCAATATATAACATCATACGAAATATATTACTAGACAGACCGTCCGGACTGTATGAATCTGTGTAGCTACAGGCGTCCTTGCACCCGAGTGATGTAGTAACTGGGATACACTCAACAGCTGCCACTCGAGGTTAGCCCTATCCAAAGTACCCCTAAGGACTAGGACCTCCTGCCGTTCCCACACATGACCTACCCCCTCTACGTGAGGATGAGTACTCACGGAACATCAGGATGGACTGCCAGCATTAGCATGACCACAGTCATACTTTACCAAATCCAATATTCAATATATATGAGTCGTTCCTCCCTGGAACGCTCGTCCAAAATCCATAATAGTATAATCATTCCATATCATGTTCACCCTTTAAAATCTTATACTTCATTATCATTTTCATCTTTAGTTTAAAAGGCATAAAATAACGAGCGTTCATCCCTCTGAAGAACGAGGACGAACGATAAGAAAATGGACTGAATGAACTAAGAAAACTGTAACGGACGTTATTTCCTACTCGGGTCTGTTAAGTGAACTGACTCGTTTGGGTTTACACTGGTACTTAAAGAAATTTCATTATAGAGACCTTATACCGAATCCAACTTAAGAAGGAGAACCAAGAATATTAAGAACTATCTCTGAAGTAAATCACATACGGTAGACCGATGCCAGTAAATGACCGAACATGGAAAAATATATTATTACAGTTGAACGAACGCTATTTTATCAAGGTTTACTATACAATAATACGAGCGCTTGGTATAAGACCGAGCACTATTTAGGACGAACGCTAGGTGTAAGACCGAGCGCTACTTATGACGAACGCTTGGTATAAGACCGAGCGCTACTTATGACGAACGCTAGGTATAAGACCGAGCGTTACTAATTTTAAAGTATAAGGGTAGAAATGTATTATGACTTTATTTTAGATATACGGGTACCACTAGGCTGAGCCGAACGCTCAAACATAGTATTTTACAGGACGTTCGTTCTCGATCAGAATTCCTTCCAAATGAAAGAATTCCTTTTTAGGCACTTTACTAGAAAACCGAACGGTATAAGACCGTTCGATGACGAACGTATATTATCATAGTGAGGATTTCATATTTCAGATTTTCATCTATTTCTAAATCTCAAGTTTCAACATATCAGCTCATACTTTATAACTTCATATCAAATATAAATTTACAAACTTTATATGATTCACATTAATCATCCATACTTATCAACCATCAGCATACATGTCAACCAACACATACCATATTCATTCATTATAACAGCGATCGTTCATACAGTAAAACAACATGCAAATACAAATTAAATTATATAAGCTTCCCTTACCTGGATCAGTGGTGAACGTCCTAAGAGTATGATTTTGATTCGTCCAACTACAGCTTTCTACCCTCAATGATTTTCTTAATTTCTCCAACTAAGTCTAACCATCAGAAAATACAGAAGAATTTAGATTATACCCTTGCATGCAACCAAATCTTGGTTTTGCATGTAACCCAGAAACGAACGGCTAAGGTCGAGAAACTTACCAGTTTCAGAATCTGGATCTGTTCGGTCCAAATTGAAGCTTACAGCGTCGGGAGTACTTCTATGGTTTCTAAATGATGAACGGAGAAGAGAAAGGGTAAGTTTCAGTAGAGAGAAGGAAGAGGTTTCTAGAGAGAAGGAGGAGGAAATGAAAATCAGTTTTCAGGAGGAAGAAGGGTGCATGCAGATAGTGGGAAGAAGGTTTCAGAAAGTCATTTTTTCTTCCCAAGGTAAAACGGACGTACTCTCTCACATACGGACACCTGTCTTCCACTACTGATTTTCGAACCGTCCATTCTTGACACCTGGCGTCAGTGTGCAGAGTTTGGTAGTGCGTTTTTAATGAGATTAGACAGGTGGGTTCTGGGTGCATATTTACGAGGTCTGACAGGGTTCTTCAGAAACGAGAAAGGAAGGTGCGAGCAGAGAGTGGAGCGTTTTCTGAAACTTCAGTTTTGCTTCCCCCGCCGAACGCACGTCCACTCTGCAGTCGACACCTGCTTCCCACTACCGATTCCCGACTCCCCTCGGCATGACACCTGGCGTCCGTTAGTGAAGTGTCTCGTCCTGCGGTTGCCACGTGCGTTGCTGAGGTGTCTCGCTCTCCGACTGCCACGCAGACTCCAGCGAAGGTACGTTATTTTCCAGGGTCTTACATCCGTTCATACTTTTTGTACATAATTTATTAGACAACGACAAGATGAATGTACGAATGCCAAAACAACAAAAAAAGACAAATGCTTGTAAAGGACGATTGACATAGTGTAAAAAGTTGAAGAAATAGTGTAGAAATATTGAAGAATTAAGAGTAATATCAAAAATATAAAGTATAATAAGGTTTGGATAAGTTTTAGATTTTAATGAGTTTTTGCTTTCTAATAATCTTTTTTAGTATTTAATTAATTAAATATTCTTTTAAATGAATTATTCATTTGTATTTATTTTGATATAAATCTTTGTAATATTTTAAAAAAATTATTTTAGTCCTACCATAATTTTATCATAATAATTCATACATGTTTTATGTAAGGACCGCACGTTTTTTTAAGAAAGTGGTGGGGGCAGGCAGTCACTCATGGCTTGCATTTAGAGAAGCACAATCATGCTTGGAAGCACCAGCCGCCCCAATGAAAGAAGTGGGTTTCTTTCTTTATTTGGCAGTGGAGAGCAGCACTCAGGGGGTCCCTTTCTTTCATTCTACACCGTCTAGAGAGCACAACAAGGGAAGCAAGACTTGGCTTTAAAAATACTGAGAGGAGGAAATGGGGTTTTGCTGCAAAAATCTGTGAGAGGTGAAGTTGAGAGCTCTGGAATTGCAAGGAGGCCTTCGTACTGCAAGTCTTGGGAGAGATAGATTCAAGATTTACAAAGGAAGTCTTCAAGAGGTAAGGGGAGCTAGATCCTTTTCTCTGGATTGTATGAACTATGCGTGTACTGAAATCCATAATATACTGCCGTTGATGAACAAATTTTATATTTAGAGTGACTTTGTTGTGTATGAATCTGTATGAGTGGTTGTTGAATTGTGCTGTTGTACGTGGATCTGGGGAAAAGGGGATGAAAAATGGGGCTCTGGAAGTCTGGGAACGATTCTGCATAATTCTGCAGAATTAGAAAATACCGTTCGTCCAAACAGTGGTAGTCTGATTATATTCGTTTTCTTACCGTTCGTCAAAACAGTGGTAGTCTGATTATATTCGTTTTCTTACCGTTCGTCAAAATAATGTTAGTCTGATTATATTTGTTTTCTTACCGTTCGTCCAAACAGAGTTAGTCTGATTATATTTGTTTTCTTACCGTTCGTCCAAACAGTGGTAGTCTGATTATATTCGTTTTCTTACCGTTCGTCCAAACAAAGGTAGTCTGATTATATTCGTTTTCACACCGTTCGTCCAAACAGTATTCGACCTCATAGTGGTCTGATAGTGTTTGGCCTATTAAGCGTTCGTCCAAAACAGTGTTCGACCTCACAGTGTTCGGTCCAAAAGTGTTCGGTCTATTAGCGTTCGTCGAAATAGTATTCGACCTGATAATATTCGTCCAAACAGAATTCAGCCTGATAGTGTTTGGTCTATACGCGTTCGTCCAAACAGTTTTCAACCTAACATTATTTGGTCTCGTAGTATTGATCCATCGCGTTCGTCCAAACAGTTTTTGAATTCATGGTATTCTAATTAAAAACGTTCGGTCTTTTAGTGTTCGACTTAATAGTATTCGAAGTGATAGTGTTCAGTTTCTTAGTATTGGTCCAAACAGTATTCGACCTGATAGTGTTTGATCTCTCAGCGTTCGTTCAAACAGTGTTTAACCTCACAGTGTTCGGTTTGATAGCGTTCGGTCTCTCAGTATTCATCTAAACAGTGTTCAACCTAATAGTGCAGTAAATAGTGTTAGGCCAAATAGTGTTCGCCTAAATAGCGTTCGTCTACATAGCGTTCGGCAAATAGTATTCGGTCAAATAGTGTTCGGCCAAATAGTGTTCGGTTCTAAGTTCAATTGCTCTTGTGCTGGGTTGAATTAAGGGTGCAAAATGTTTGGAACATATATACTGTGATGTGATTTATGTGAAAAGTATGTGAATGCATGAGATATGTTGGATTTACTGCGATAATATGGTGGTATCTGGTTATTCATGACTTGGGTACAGTTTCAAAGTAACAGTATGATTCATGGACGTAATTCCATGATCCTCAAGGAGAGGATACATG
>JAHCHA010010426.1:0-13280 GCA_027742795.1 Vigna hirtella
AAACGGCGTTACAGTGTGTGTGACGTGGCACGCTGTACTCTGACGTGGATGACTGAAGAATCTTTCGTTTTCCTCTTCCTCTTTTTCTTTCTTTTCTTTATCATTTTCTTCCTCCTTTATCCAACTCGTCATTATCTGTATTATCATTTTCTTCCTCCTTCATCCAACTCGTCATTATCTGTATCATCATCCTAACTTCCGACTTCCAAGGTTCTCTTCTCTGAACAATGACTTCTCTTGGAAACACGAAAAGTTTGGTTCCATACATGAACAACAAAGACTGTTCTCAAGGGTTTTGCAGCTTGTATTGTCCACAGCGGTGTTATGTAATCTACCCTCCTCCTCCTCCCTTCGAATTTCCCGCTGATGATTCAAGTCCAAATTTCTCTCCTCTAGTAATCGCTGTCATTGGGGTCTTGGCCAGTGCTTTTCTTCTTGTGAGTTACTATACCTTAATATCCAAGTACTGTGGCAGCAGAGAATCTTCACAAAGCGAAGATCACGAAGAAAACGTTGAATTGGAAGATGATCACAACCCTTCGCTCCACGAGCCTTGGCATGCTCCAACCATTGGGTTAGACGAGGCTCTGATAAAGTCCATAACAGTTTGCAAGTACAAGAAAGGCGATGGGTTGGTTGAGGTGACAGATTGCCCTGTTTGTCTCAGCGAGTTTGAAGACGATGAAAGTGTTAGACTCTTGCCTAAATGCAGCCATGCTTTTCATCTCCCTTGCATTGACATGTGGCTCAAATCTCACTCCAATTGCCCTCTATGTCGTGCTAGCATATTCACCTTCAATGCTGCAGCAATTCATGTGGCTACCCCAGTCATAGAATTGGGCAGTGGAACTTCAGAAAACCAACATGCAGATGAACATGTTGCTGTTACTACAAGGGACAGTGATTTGGATGCAGTGGAAGGAGAAGTCTCACACGGTGAAGCGGTTCCGAAGACTGCATTGCGTGCTTTGAGTGATCTAGGAAATTTGAGAGGAAGGCATAGTGTAATAGAGATTAGAGATGAAGAGTATGATTCCATCAGAAGGACAGTTTCTATGGATCATTCATTTCAAAGGGGAAATGGTCTTTCTGTGGTTGATGTTCTCCATTTGAACCAAGAGCGTGAAGGATGTTCCAATGGGGCTGGCCCTTCAAAGGGTTCAAGAGGTGAAAGTAGCAAGTCTAGCCATAGAAGAAGGGTTTTGCATTATGTTTTGAGTCCAATTACAATGAAGAGGTCATTTTCTAGTGGAAGATTCTCCCTTAGCAGAAATGGCAGAGGAAGGCAATGGGTTCTCCCTGTCTGAGCAATACATTAATCTCTTTTACTTTTCCTTACTTTTTTTTCTTATCCTCTTTATTATGATGATGAAGATCACGAGGTTAATTAAATTTTTGAGTGACGAGCTTATAATGTGAAGTATAATTGAATCTTTATGTGGCGTTTTGATCCGTGTGATAGTAGCTGAAATCAACACTTGTTTTGTTTTCATGTACATCTTTTTGGGTTTGTGTTTTAGCAATTCAGTAAAGATTAACTGCTATGTTTCCCTTGAGTTATTAACTTGAAGGTTTGTGTAGCGCTGCATCAAACACTTTCTATCCAATAGTACTTCCATGTAATTATTCCACTAACAGGAATAGTTAAATGTTACTTCAATCCATCAATTCTTTATGTCAATCGAATAAATGCTTCCTACATGCAATGTATAAAGGATGATACTAATTATGCATCCAATAGTCTAAAGTGCGTTATATAGTTTTAACTTTCTTAAACAGTTTAACTGTTGTAAATATCTGCAAGGGCCTTACTGTTCAGAAAACTAGAATTCATAAACTAAAAATATTAAGTAATTGAATCTATTTGATTTTGATTATGGAAAGAAAAAAGTGATGTGAAGATTATCCATTAACGTGAAACTGATGTGTGCTTTATGATTTTGCAAACATTGTCTATCGTTTTCATATCCGCTTCTGTTAGCCAATTACTAGACCATAACTCTGCGTGTGACACTGAATTCAGAAGTACAGTGATAAGGTATCAAATCAGTAGTGACAGAATTGGTATCAAGGACCGTAACCCTCTCCATTATTATCGGCCCTTAAAAATAATTGTGTCCACCGTTCATACCAAAGCCCTATATGAAATCAAATCAAAAATCATTGTCATGCTCTATAACCTTGAAATTCACACTATACCAAGCTATTTCTGTTTGATGATATTCAATGAATTTCTCAGAGTGCTTGGAAAACGTGTCGTAATTCTACACATGCCTATTAGGGATAGGTCATCACTTGCAAAATTCCAGAATAAAGTGAGGATTTCGAAAGAATTCCAAAGCATGATATCAGTGATTTGAGAATTTGGTCTTAAAAGGTTGAAAACTCGAGAGTCAATGTAAGTTACACATTCAATGTTGAAGTTTTGTTTCGTTAATATTATATATCTCTAATAAGTGTAAGTTTTGTATATCCATATTTTCAGCACATAAATTAATTAAAGAAAATAAATTTAAATTTAATATTAAATAATAAATTAATTTCAAACTCATGCCATGCTGTTTTATAGGAAAAGACTCACAATATGTTTTGATGAGTCTTTTTTAAAAACAGTTAGAGAAATGTGTGTGTGTGTATATATATAGCTTTCTTGAAATTTAAAATTAATACGGTATAAATTAAGATAGTGAGGAAAGAAACTTTTATTAGTTAAAACATAATTTTAACTTTTAGACAATTTTTTTAATTATCTACTCCGTGTAAGTGTTTTTGAAGAAATTTATTTAGATATAACGAAACTATTTGCAGAGCCCATAAACAGCTTAACTTTAGAGGGAGAGGGAAATGATTAACTGATATATGATTTGAGGGACTTTGTAGAGAGGTTCATATAGGTGCAAATATAAATTTTGACCTCTTTGTTCTCTTTTGGGCTTTTGGCCCGGATTTCTTAAGAGGCAAACGAACAAAATAGACACCTTTGAAGTCATTCTAAATCCAGTACTGATAACCATTTAAAACTCTTCATGAATATCAAAGGCTTTCCAATGGAAAAAGTCTGGATATACTTACATTAAATATTTTCCAATTTGAAATTATTTATAACATTATGTTTTTTCTTTCATCTCGTTCTCTTGTATTACTCGAATTTTCATTATATAACATGTTGCATTTATCACTCTCCTTCCTCCAAAATGAAGTGTATATTTTTTCAATAATAATGTTAATTAAAAGAGTAATTAAACAAAATAATGATGTTTTGATAATATTTATATTATATATAGTAATTAATAACTTATTTGTCGACGTATTATCGAGATCATAAAATCGTGGATAAAATATTTATTAGTAAATTTTATCAATGAATTCTCAAATCTGTCAATAATTATCATCAATTACAAATTTATTAAATATTTTTTTTAATTATTAATAATTTTATTAATACTTATTTTTCTTTTTCCTTTTCTTCTTTTTGCTTCTTCTCTCCTCTTTTTCTTACTACACCTTTATTGCCACTTTTGTTGTTGTTGTGTCCGACTACTATTGTGGCCTCTAGTTCATTATACTCATTTCATCATTTTCCTCCTCCAACACCACCGTTGCATTTCTACACATCCATTGGTTCCAATTTTCCCTCTTTCTCTCCCTTCTTTTCTTCTTCTCTTCTATTTCAAATTTATTTCTCCTTAATATAAAAAAATGTTATAAAACATAAGGAAAAATTGTCATAAAAAATAATGAAAAATTTGTTGTTGAATTACTTATAAATTTACAAAAAAAAATATTTATTAGTAATAAGAATTACAATGAACGAATTTTATTAACGAATTCATTATTAATAAAAAAATATTTGTTGATAATTTAAAATCTAAAATTTGTTTATAAATTTAAATGTATCAATAAATTTATTTTTGTTCGTAAAAATTCGTATGTAATAATGAAAATTGTTGAATATAGAATATTTGAATAAAAGGATAAAAAAATAGTTGTTAATGTTAATGAATTTGATCGATGTTATCACCCATCTTGTAACAATCTTTCCACTTTTTAGAAATTAACAACATTATTTTTTTAATTTTTTACATTATTTTTTAATTTATATTAACTTACATATTAAAAATAAAGTTATGAGATGATTTTCTATACACTAAGGTATTTATAAACTGTTTTTAATTTATGTAAATATTAATTTATATATTTTTCACGTGGTTTTTAGAAATCCTTAAAAATACGATTTTAAAGATGAAAAGATTAGTGCATGAAAAACAAGTACGAGAACAAGGAGCGAAATAACGAGGTTAAGTATTCTTTACACAATTACTGCAGCTATCAAGTACAGTTTGAACATAACCACAGTTACTACAAGGTGCAAAAGAAGGCCCTGCCATGTCTTTGTAAGTAGAACAACTCTTGGAGTAATGGTGCCCTCTTACAATTTTCAAAGCCACATCTTGTGGCAATCTCAGAGTGTATTTAGCATCGTCATCGTCATCATTAACCATAACTATGGAATGCCCTGTCGAGTGTGAACGTGCACTTGCAAACTTGTCTCGCTGCATGCGCACATTCATCGAACCTCCTTCATCACCATCATCGTGTCTCTCGTCTCCATCATCTCCATCATCACCTTCTTTCACATCAACGCTCACGTGATCGCTTCTCTCGTGTTCCATATTCTCCTCGTTTTGCTCATGAGGTCTCTGCGCGTCGGTGTTACTTGACTGGGAATCGAGATCCGTTCGGCAAACGGGGCAAGTCCTGTGCGAGCGGAGCCAGGAGTCGATGCAGTCCTGGTGGAAAACGTGGCAGCAGGGGGTTAAGAGACGCAGAAGGCAGTCCTCGTCGAACTCCAACAAGCAAATGGCGCATTCGAGTGAGTACTTCTTCTCCGTGCGGAGATCCTTCACGGTGGCGTAGAGGAACGTGGGGAACATCCTTAGCAGAGAAGGGTCGAGGCCTCTGTGGGGAGAGTCGCGAGGAGAGAGACGGACGATTGTGTTAGTGGTGGAGATGTTCCTGAAACAGCACCTACAGAAGTAGACGATGCCGACACCTAGGAAGCAGAAGGCGGCGACTGCCATGGTGGAGAATATCAAAGTCGCCGGGGTGATGTGCGACAGAGATGGCAGTGGTGGCGGTGGTGGCACTTTGTAGTTCTCTGCTTTGATTTGGGTGAAGACATAGTTGGTTGTTTGCATGTGTGAAAGTGGGGTGAAGTGGACGTAAAGGTTAATTTTTTTTTATACTGTTTTAGTTATTTTTGTTGGGGGTGTTTTTTTGAAGATAAGATGGTTAGAGTTACGCGTGGAATGTGGAGAATGAAGGAGTTAAAAGTGAAAGTATTTTTAGGAGTAGAAGATGGTGATATTGTTGATGTGGTTCGCATTGAACGGGTCCTTATGAGGAGGACCAGGTTGTGTCCGAACACTTTCTACGATAAATCTCATTCAGTGAACCTTTCTACCATTCTGAGTATATATATAACTATCTTTATGGCTCATTTCAAAATTCGTTGCATCAATGGATAATCAATTATTCACTTCTCATTAGAATTTTCTAAGTTAACAGTTAGAGCGTGAGCATTCAAACGTTATCACTATTATTTGGATATTAGACTTAAGGGCTTTTTGTACCAACAAAATTGACCTTTTAACGGTACTCCAAAGACGTCGAACCACAAAATAATCAACGTAAATTATTGACCAGTGATATTTTTGTAAATAAGTTGAGCATATAGACGTCGGTTAGGGGGTCTCTAACGTCTATAATATTATAGACGTTGCTGCCCCTCCTAACAGACGTTTATATGTCTGACAGGTAGATGAAAAATTCTTTTTTTCACCATATAGACGTTTGATCCCGCCACCCTGACGTCTATATAGAATTATCGACGTCGGCCCCCATGTCATAGACGTCTATATGCTTGACAGGTAGGTGAAAAGTTGTTTTTTCCGCCATATAAACGTTTGATCCCGCTATCTGACGTCTAAATGGCCTGACAAGGTAGGTGAAAAGTTGTTTTAGGACGTCGGCTCCCCTTACGTTCGACGTCTATATACACCGCGAATATTAATTTTTAAATCGAATGGACGTCATATTAGTGAGATCCCCTATGTCTAGTCGAGAATAGACGTCGGTGCCCCCTACGCCGTCTTGGTTCCTATTAAATCAGAAATCGAACCCGCGATTACGCGCACTTTATCACCTTCCTTCTCGCCTTTTCTCTCTGCGGCATTGCATTTCCAGGTGCGTTTTGTCTCTTTTTAACCGTTTAAACTTACTTTTACTCCGATTAAATTAGTCTTTGATGGATTATCTTCCATTTGAACCGATTAAAATGTGTTTTCGTTGTGTTTTGGTGTAGTTTTTCTCGTGTCTTTGGGTAGCGTAGTAGCACCTTCTCCCTTTGCTAGTTTTCTCGTAAGGAACACTAGTACAGCAAAGGGAAACGACCGCGGTTGTTTTTGAATATACGTCGTGGTTTTAGAACCGCGGCATATACGGGCGAGGTAAAAAGTCTGAGACTTTAGGCTGCAGTTACAACCGCGATAATAACCTCGGGATATGACAATGGTTCTTTCTTGAACCGCGACCAAAACCCCCCTTTTGTAAAAAAAAAATTGTGTAACCTTTGGTCGCGGTTCCAACTGCGGTAATAACGTTGGAATATGACAGCGGTTCCTGTTGGAACCGTGGCCAAAACCTTTTTTTAAAAAAAAAAAAATCGTCTAACCTTTCTACCTCGGTTTTGGCCACAACCGCGGCTTATTCTCCTGCAATTTTTTTTAATAGCAGGTCTGTTTTTGTGATATCCACTATCACAAAAACAGACCTGTATATAAAACAATATCATAACAACACAGATTCAACATATTCAACACAATAGTCAATATTTACATCACATAATGTACAAAGTCTAATAACTATAAGTCAACATGTTCTAATGTATTTTAAATCTAATAACTATGAACTATTATATAATCTAACTAAATGTTTTGCAATTACTTTCCTCAGAAATGTAAGTGGCTTCTCAGGAATTGGAGTAGAAGTCTTGAATCTCTGCACAAGACATTTGTTATTAATTAGTGTATATGAATTTCAAATGTTGGAGAAAATCAAAATTCATTAAATTTAAATATTACCATTTCCCAGCCTCTTGTGATATGGGTGATGACAAATTTATGAACACCGAAAAACGGCGCCACAAACTTGTTTAACAATCGGCAAGTGTGACCGAATCGTATCAAGTAATAAAACTAGGTAAGACCAAGTATCGTTTTCCCAAAGGACTCACGGCCTAGTTAGCTATATGATTTGTTGATTATTTAAGACTTGTAAACAATTGATTCTAGGTTTTAAATGCAGAAGACAGTAATTAAACATGTATGCATGAATTTGATCAATGGAAAAGAGGAAAACAAACACTTTAATGAATTAGATGGATGAGTATGTTGTTGGGGTTATCAATTTCATCTTGTCTACTCTCATATACTTTAGGAATTCATCATTCTTTTCATCAATGCTAATGTCACTCTCTAAATCACCTTGCAAGAAGGCTTATCCTTAATTACGAGTTCATACAATTCCTAGCATTCCTAGTAACAAATGTCACTGTTATTTTGGCGCCGTTGCCATTCCTAGTAACAATTCCTAGCATTCCTAGCATTCCTAACAAATGTCACCTTGAAAATAACAGTGACATTAGCCTTCTTGCAATGTGATTAAGGATAGGCCTTCTTGCAAGGTGATTTAGAGAGTGGCATTAGCAATTGATGAAAATAATGATGAATTCCTAAAGTATATGAGAGTGGATAAGATGAAATTGATAACCCCAACAACATACTCATCCATTTAATTCATTAAAGTGTTTGTATTCCTCTTTTCCATTGATCAAATTCATGCATACATGTTTAATTACTGTCTTTTGCATTTAACCTACAATCAATTGTTTAAAAGTCTTAAATAATCAACAAATCATATAACTAACTAGGCCGTGAGTCCTTTGGGAAAACGATACTTGATCTTACCTAGTTTTATTACTTGATACGATTCGGTCACACTTACTGATTGTTAAACAAGTTTGTGGCGCCGTTTTTCGGTGTTCATAAATTTGTCATCAAGTTTTTGGCGCCGTTGCCGGGGACTCGTGGTTTAACTAGTTTATTTGTGTGATTATTGATTATCTTTGACTTGAATTTTGAATTTTGAAATTTGAATTTCTGTTTTTATTTTTTCTATTTTTATTTTTATTTTATTTTATTTTATTTTATTTTCTGTTTTTATTTTTATTTTATTTTATTTTATTTTCTGTTTTTGTTTTTATTTTATTTTATTTTATTTTTCTGTTTTTATTTTTTCTTTTTTCTGTTTTTATTTTCTGTTTTTATTTTTTCTGTTCATATCTTATCTCTGATCTTATATCTTCTTTTATATCTTTTTGTGCTAACCAATTCTTCTAGGAATTTGTTTGTTTGTGTATGCAGGAAGCAATCCGAACTAGGAGCAAGAAAACTGCAGAACCTCTTCTTGAAGGTTTAGACGAGAGTAGACGGAGGAGAAGAATCCGTACATCTAGAGAACTTTTTCCTTCTCCGGAAACTCTGTTACAATCATCACCACAAGGTTCTGACCATAGCACTGAAAATATGGAGAATAATAATGCCAGAAGAACTCTTGCAGATTACACAAATATAGCTGGACCTCAACATTTTAATAGCATAGCAAGACCGAGGGTCAATGCAGCCAACATGGAGGTTAAGCCAGCATTAATCCAACTGGTGAAGAGTAATCAATTTAATGGGTTGTCTCACGAAAGCCCATATGAGCACCTCACAACTTTTAATGAGATCTGCAACACGGTGAAAATAAATGGGGTGCCGGACGAAGCAATCAAACTTAGCTTGTTTCCATTCTCATTAGGAGGCAACGCTAAGCTTTGGTTAAATTCTTTTCCAGAAGGAAGCTTTACAGAGTGGGAAGCAGTGGTGACCAAGTTCCTAAACAAATACTTTCCACAATCAAAAGTAAATAAAGGGAAGCAAGAGATTTCATCATTCAGGCAAGGCATGGAGGAATCAGTGGGGCATGCATGGGACAGATATAAAAGCTTATTAAGAAAGACACCCACACATGGATTTGATGAAGTGGAAGTAGTCCTAATCTTCCTTGGAGGTCTTGGTTCACAAACCAAGATGATGCTTGACGCCTCAGCAGGAGGAAATATCAAATGGAAGACTCCAGAGGAAGCTACAGAAATCATTGACAATATGGCTACTAGTGACAATGAGCTCAACAGTGAAAGAGGAGCTCCTATACAACAAAAAGGAGTTCTACAGTTACAAACTCATGATGCCTTGCTAGCACAGAACAAGATACTAACTCAACAATTGGAGACTCTCACAAAAACACTTGCACAACTGCCAAAAGAGTTAAAGACTGTTGCACAGGTTCAATCACAGTTGTGTGAATTATGTGGAGGTGGCCATATCAATGGTCAATGCGCTTTTCCAGCAGAAGCCTTAGAGGATGTTAACTTCATGGCCAATCAATACCGTCAGGGGAATTTTAATCAATGGTGGAAACCACACCCAAGCATTGGTCACGAACAAACTGGGCAAGCTGGACAAACTGGGCAATTCAATAAGCAACAACAACAACCAACCTTATGGCAACAGATTTCTATACTTAACGAAAGGTCAATAAGGATGGAAGAAACTCTTCATCAGTTCATACAGAAAACTGAGTCTACTCAAAAGAGCACTGAAGCTGCTATTAAGAATTTGGAGACTCATATGGGTCAGATTACCAAGCAGTTGGAAGAGAGGCCAGACAAAAATTTTGGGGCTAATACTGAGGTTAACCCCAGGGAAGAGTGTAAAGTGGTGGAGAGTACAAATAATGAGAGAGTTGAGTTAGAAGAAGGAGAGCAAGAAAAAGAAGAGAGAGAAAAGAGAGAAAAAGAAAAAGAAGAGAGAAAAGAGAAAGGAGAGAGAAGAGAGATAAAGAGTAATGATATTTTTCCTTTTCCAATAAATCAAGAGAAACAATTTGATTCTACAGAATTATTCAAGATGGTGGACAATGATGTACCTTGGAATCAGATATTACAACAAATTGCAGTTTATACTAAACCTGAGGAAGAAGTCTCTACAAAGAAAAGACGTAGAGATGATGATACAAAGAAGTATAAAGCTGTTAAAAAGGAGCCATTCCCTCCAAAAGCAAAAGATCCAGGAGGTTTTTCCATTCCATGCACAATAGGGAAGAAAAGGATAAACAAGGCCTTACTTGATTTAGGATCAAGTGTTAACTTGATACCTTATTCTTTACTGGAGCATATCGGTGATGTTGATGTGAAGCCTGTAAAGGTTAACTTAGTAATGGCAGATGGATCTTCAAAGGAACCCTGTGGAATAGCAGAAGATATTATAGTTTGTGTAGGCAAACTCCAGTTCTTGGTAGACTTTGTGGTGATGGAGATGGAGACGGAAAAGATACCCATTATTCTCGGAAGACCGTTTATGAAAACGGCCAAAGCCATCATTGATGTGAACGAAGGTATAGTGGTGCTCCAAGATAGAGAAGAGAGAGTTGTTGTAGATGTCTTCAAAGAAGAGAGGCAGATGCAAGAGGAAGAAGCTAGTCATAAAGCTGCATTTCAAGATGTACTCATGACTAGTCCTGAAGATAAAAAGCCCAAGGTTAAAGGTAAACATTGTTTATTGTTTCAGGTACAGGAAAAAGAAAAGATTGGAAGAGGAAGAAAAGTTCCTGATGACTGGATGAAAGAACAACTCCAACTGGGTACACCTGTGAGATTCAAAAACAAGTTGTGGGTTGTAAAAGGCTACAAAGAAAAGGAGATGATAGAGATAGAGTCTCCATATTCTAGAAGAGTCAAAACAGTACACCGGAAGCAGTTGAGGAGTTGGTGGGATATGGACATCAACCATGAAGAAGGAACTTGAACTTTATTGGGTCAAGCTAATGACATTAAAAGAGCGCTTGCTGGAAGGCATTCCAGTGATTTGAGGACAATATTTCTTTTGATTTTATTTTGGTTTTGTAATTTTTAATCAGTTGGACATTATTTCTGTAAATATTTTGTTGGGATAGAGCATCTACTGAAGGATGCTAGGTGGTTAAGTATCTACTGAAGGATACTAGGTTTGTTACACCTACTGATGAGTGTTGGTAAGAAAGTTTTGCACCTACTGATGGGTGTTGGTGGATTTTGGGTCAGGCTCATGACGTTAAACAAGCGCTACCTGGGAGGCAACCCAGTTGATTGATTATATTTTTGTTTGTTCTGCTTTAGTTGCATGATAGGGATTTGCATAAGTGATATGAGAATTTAATTGCAGGGAACCAGTGAGGGGGCATGAGTAGGATGCACCTAGGTCAAGCTAGGAAGAAGAAAAGCACTTCTCAAAAGTGTCGCTGAGCGGCAAACTACCGCTGAGCGGTAGTGTCGCAGACTAGGCTTAGGTTGCCCCTTAGCGGAACCCGAGCCCATTAGGGTATTTTTATACCCTAAGCTGCGCCTTAGTCTCTATTTTCATATTCTTCTCTGCACACACACTCCTACACACTTTTCCAAAGGTTCTCTACATTTTTCCTTTCATTCCTCTTTAGAAAATCTCCCTTCCACTCACTTTCTCACTAGTTTTCCGTCTAAGTTTGGGGTTGGGAGAGAGCATCATTGATGGGGCTGAGTTTTTCAAAGCATTAGAGCAGGATTTGTTTTATCAATCACTTTTGTTTTTAGAATAGGATTTGATGTACTCAATTGGAAACTTTGTCTGCTATGATGGTTTGCTTATGATTGTTGTTTGATAAGTAATGTCTGATGATGCTTTGATATTGATTGATGTTGAAATGTGCACATTATATGCTTATACAAGTGGTTCACAAGCTTTGTGAACAAATGCATGATGTTATGATTGTGATTATGATACTAAGCAGGATGTGCACATGTGGAATGTGAATGAGATTATATGTGAGGTTTTGAGCTCCAGAGTTTTTGTGATTGAATGCTATTACTTTGAAAGCATGAATGATTTTGCCCAGGTTTTCTATGATTGAATCAATTGCTAGTTTTGCATCATATGATCAAGGCCATTTGTTGGTAACCCTTTTATTAGCCAAATTCATAAAGTTAGCCCACTAAAAGAGAGCACTTTGTGTTCCATCATTTGAACCCTTAGCCTTGAACATAATTTGGAAACCCTTGTGAAAAGCTTTACCTTGAGTTAAGTAGAAAATATTTTGTGGTATTGATAAATGTTCAAGTTTGGGGTTGTGGGGAAGTTATGAAAAGGAAATTGAAAGCATTGAGCTAAGAGTTAAAAAGTAAGTATGTGAAAAGCAAAAGAAAAAGAGAAAATTAAGAAAAGAAAAAGCAAAGCTCAATGCAAAGGAAAGTTGGAAAAGTAAGAATGATTGTGTTTATATGATTCTCTTAACTCAAGGGTTTTGTGATCAAGAAAAACCAATTTTCTTGTTAGCCCAGCCACATTATAAGCCATTGAAAAAGTCCTTGTGATGATGCATGCTTGTGAATTTATTTGATTGTGGTTAAATGAAAGGCAAAGTCAATTCATGTGACATTGTGATAGTAGAGTGAATGAGTGATTACCTCTTATACACTTGTGTTTGAGTGAAACACTTTACCTAGTGAGGAAATATTCCATGAGCACATGAACATCCATGCTTAGTTGATTGATCATTCATGAAAAATAGCATTTGTTGGATATTAAGTGACTTTGTGAACACCAAAGCATGTGCACGTCTTGATTGAAAAGAGGATTTTTGAATGAGTGAACCATTATATGGATTGGTAGAAGATTGAGTTACATCTTGTTTGCTTGAGGACAAGCAAAGTTCTAAGTTTGGGGTTGTGATAACAGTTGAAAAACTGTTATTTTCATGCTTAAAATTGATACTAAAAGCAACCTTTAACACTTAGAAACTAGCTTGAAATCATGCTTTTGTTCATATTTTCAGAAATAAGAGAGCTGGACAGGTTTATGCTTGATTTCAGTGTTTTTGTGCAGGTTTTAAGGTGAATTTGGTGAAAGAAGTGAAGAAGGAGAGAGATGGAATCAGAAAAGACATCAAAAAGTGCAAAAGGAGAAGCCGCAACTGCCGCTCAGCGGCAGTTTACCGCTGAGCGGCACTCAAGAGATCACGGTGGATCCGCTGAGGGGCAAAATGGCCGCTGAGGGGAGAAAATAACTCACGCACTTACCGCTGAGCGACACTTTACCGCTGAGCGGCAC
>JAHCHA010010434.1:0-18314 GCA_027742795.1 Vigna hirtella
AAATTTGTCCATCAAGTTTTTGGCGCCGTTGCCGGGGACTCGTGGTTTAACTGGTTAATTTGTGTGATTATTGATTATCTTTGACTTTAATTTTGAATTTCTGTTTTTATTTTCTGTTTTTATTTTTTCTGTTTTTATTTTCTGAATCTTATATCTTCTCTTATATCTTTTTGTGCTAACCAAATCTTTTCTAGGGTTTTGTGTTCTTGTGTATGCAGGAGGCAATTCGAACTAGGAGCAAGAAAACAACAGAACCTCTGCTTGAAGGCCTAGACGAGAGTAGACGGAGGAGAAGAATCCGAACATCTAGAGAACTTTTCCCTCCTCCGGAAACTCTGTTGCAACCATCACCACAAGGTTCTGACAATAGCACAGAAAATATGGAGAACAATAATATCATAAGAACTCTTGCTGATTACACCAATATAGCTGGACCTCAGCACTTTAACAGTATAGCTAGACCTAGAGTCAATGCAGCCAATATGGAGGTCAAACCAGCACTGATCCAACTAGTGAAAAGTAATCAATTTAATGGGTTATCTCATGAAAGCCCATATGAGCACCTTACTACATTCACTGAAATTTGCAACACAGTCAAGATTAATGGGGTGCCAGATGAAGCGATCAAACTTAGTTTGTTTCCTTTCTCATTGGGAGGCAATGCTAAGCTTTGGTTGAATTCTTTCCCAGAAGAAAGTTTCACAGAGTGGGAAGCAGTGGTAACAAAGTTTTTAAACAAGTACTTTCCACAATCTAAGAGGATAAAAGGCAAGCAAGAAATTTCTTCATTTAAGCAGGGAATGGAAGAATCACTGGGGCATGCATGGGACAGATATAAAAGCTTGTTACAAAAAACGCCCATGCATGGTTTCAAAGAAGAAGAAGTAGTCTTAACTTTCCTTGGGGGTCTTGGTTCACAAACTAAGATGATGCTTCATGCCTCAGCAGGAGGAAACATTAAATGGAAAACTCCAGAGGAAGCAACTGAAATTATTGAAAATATGGCTACTAGTGACAACGAATTCAACATTGAAAGAGGATATCATAGTCAGAAGGAGTTGTTACAATCAAATGATGCTTTGCTTATTCAAAATCGAATTATATCTCAACAGCTTGAAGAGGTAATTATGAAGCTTTCTCAAATAACACAGGAAATACAACAGGTGTCAATGGTTCAAGTGCAATCTACTCCAGTTGAGAAAACAACAAAACTTGAAGAGACTTTCCAAAGATTCTTGAAGACGAATGCGTCTTATTGTCAGAATGTGGATGCTGCATTTAAAAATATGGAGGTTTATGTTGAGAGAATAGTTGACAAGATGAAACATGATAATCTCAGAAAGGAGTGTAAAACTGTTGTTACCAGAAGTGGTAGAGTGTTAGAGGAGAGAAAAAAAGAAAGAGAGGAGAAAGAAAATGAGAGTGAGAGTGAAAAAGAAATATGTGAGTGGAAAGAAAGAGTTGAGAGAGAGAAAAAGAAAAAAGAAGAAGAGAGAGAGGAGAGACAAAAAGAAAAAGAGTATGAAAAGCCACTTCCTTATCCAAAGAATTATTCAAGGAAGGAGAAAGAAAAGCAGTTGGAAAGATTCATGGAGTTGTTTAAGAAGTTGGAGATAACTATACCATTCTCTGAAGCATTGCAACAGATGCCAGCATATGCAAAGTTTTTGAAGGAACTTCTCACAAAGAAACACAAATACATTGAAAAGGAAACTATCAATGTACAGGGTAACTGCAGTGCAATCATACAGAAACTACCTCCTAAACTTAAAGATCCAGGAAGCTTCACTATTCCATGCACCATAGGAGATGTGAAAGTTGGAAGAGCATTGATTGATTTGGGAGCTAGCATTAATCTAATGCCGCTATCCATGTGCAGAACAATTCAGGGGTTGGAAATTAAACCAACCAGAATGGCTCTTCAATTGGCGGACAAATCTCTTAAATATCCATATGGAGTGGTTGAAGATGTTCTAGTGAAGGTTGACAAATTTGTATTCCCAGTGGATTTTATTGTGATGGAGATGGAAGGGAATAGTGATGTTCCTCTTATTCTTGGGAGACCTTTTATGAAGACTGCTAGAGTTTTGATTGATGTAGAGAATGGTAAGCTTAAATTGAGAGTTGATGATGAAGAAGTCACTTTTGACGTATCCAAGGCCATGACATATCCAAATGATGACAAAGCATGTTTTCAATTTGATGAACTTGATGAAGTTTGTATGGTGCAAGAAAGGATGGTGCGAAATATTTCTCCATTGGAAAAAACTCTCATTGATGCATGTGAAGATTTAGATGAAGAAGAAGAGAAATTGATTGATGAATGTCTGATGGACTTGGAAACATTGAAAAAGAGTCCAGAAGAAGATTCAATATTTGAAATAATTGATAAGGAAGAAACAGTCAAAGCACAGACACCAGAATTAAAAAGATTGCCATCACATCTGAAATACGTGTTTCTAGAAGAAGATGGAACAAAGCCAATCATCATCAATAACTCTTTATCTCTACAAGAAGAAGAGCAATTGATAGAAATTCTGAAAGCCAACAAAGAAGCAATTGGGTGGTCAATATCAGATCTTAAAGGTATTAGCCCAACTTACTGCATGCACAAAATTTTTATGGAAGAAGATTATAAACCAAGTGCTCAACCACAGAGAAGGTTAAATCCTGTTATGAAGGAGGTGGTTAGAAAAGAAGTGTTGAAACTGCTAGAAGCTGGTATCATCTATCCAATCTCTGACAGTGAATGGGTGAGTCCAGTACAGGTGGTTCCAAAGAAAGGTGGGATGACAGTAATTTATAATGATAAGAATGAACTTATTCCTACTCGAACAGTCACTGGTTGGCGTATGTGCATTGATTACAGGAAGCTGAATAAAGCTACTAGGAAAGATCATTTTCCTCTTCCTTTCATGGATCAGATGCTAGAAAGGTTATCAGGGCAGGCTTTCTATTGTTTTCTAGATGGATATTCTGGATATAATCAAATTGTGGTAGATCCAAAAGACCAGGAGAAGACGACTTTTACTTGTCCTTTTGGTATCTTTGCATATAGAAAGATGCCTTTTGGATTATGTAATGCTCCAGCTACGTTTCAGAGGTGTATGCAGGCAATCTTTGCGGATCTCTTAGAAAAATGCATTGAAGTATTCATGGATGATTTCTCAGTTTTTGGAAATTCTTTCCAAAGATGTTTGGCTAATTTGAACACTGTCCTCAAAAGATGTGTTCAGACAAATCTGGTTTTGAATTGGGAGAAATGTCATTTCATGGTAACTGAAGGAATTGTATTGGGGCATAAAATCTCTGCTAAAGGAATTGAGGTAGACAAAGCTAAAGTAGAAGTCATTGAGAAACTACCTCCACCAACAAATGTAAAGGGGATTAGAAGTTTTCTTGGTCATGCTGGGTTTTATAGAAGATTTATCAAAGATTTCTCAAAAATTGCTAAACCATTGAGTAATCTTTTGATGAAGGATGCTCCTTTTGTGATGAATGAAGACTGTCTGAAAGCTTTTGACATATTGAAGAAGAAGTTAGTGTCAGCTCCAGCAATTGTAGCGCCAGATTGGAATCGAAATTTTGAATTAATGTGTGATGCAAGTGATTATGCAATAGGAGTTGTCCTTGGCCAGAGGAAAGAACAAAAGTTTCATCCAATTTATTATGCTAGCAAGGTGCTGAATGATGCTCAATTGAATTATGCTACCACAGAGAAAGAATTTCTTGCCATTGTATATGCTCTAGAGAAATTTAGACCTTATCTTATTGGGTCTAAGGTGATTGTCTATACAGATCATGCAGCTATCAAATATTTGTTGACAAAACCAGATTCTAAGCCACGTCTGATTAGATGGGTATTACTATTGCAAGAATTTGATGTAGAAATCCGTGATAAGAAAGGAAGTGAGAACTTAATTGCTGATCATTTGTCACGGTTAGTCAACAATGAGGTCACTAGCAAGGAGTCTGAAATCTGGGAATCTTTTTCAGATGAATCACTCATGTATATTCAGCAGAGGCCCTGGTTTGCTGATATGGCGAATTTCAAAGCTGCAAGAGTCATGCCGGAAGACTTAACTTGGCAACAAAGAAAGAAATTTCTGCATGATGCCAAGCAGTTTGTTTGGGATGATCCTTATTTGTTCAAAATTGGAGCAGATAATCTTCTAAGGAGATGTGTTACAAATGAAGAAGCAGAAGGAATTCTCTGGCATTGTCATGACTCACCTTATGGAGGACATTTTAATGGAGAAAGAACAGTAGCAAAAGTCCTTCAATCAGGGTTTTATTGGCCAACTTTATTTAAAGATGCCCATAATCATGCTAGGAATTGTGATAAATGTCAAAGAGCAGGGACAATTACTAAACGTCATGAGATGCCTTTACAAGGTATTTTAGAGGTTGAGGTTTTTGATTGTTGGGGTATTGATTTTGTTGGACCTTTCCCTCCATCTTTCAACAATGAATATATTCTGGTAGCAGTGGATTATGTGAGTAAATGGGTGGAAGCATTAGCTTGTCCTAAAAATGATGCTAGCACGGTAATTAAATTCCTGAAGAGGCAGATATTCTCACGCTTTGGCACTCCAAGAGTGTTGATCAGTGATGGAGGATCTCATTTTTGCAATTATCAGCTAGAGAAAGTACTCAAACATTATGGAGTAAAGCATAAGGTAGCTGCACCTTATCATCCACAAACCAATGGACAAGCTGAGGTGTCTAACAGGGAGATAAAGAGAATCCTGGAAAAAACAGTGACTTCATCAAGAAAGGATTGGTCTCTCAAATTGGATGATGCTCTTTGGGCTTATAGGACAGCAATGAAGACGTCTATGGGATTATCACCATTTCAATTAGTCTACGGGAAAGCATGCCATTTGCCAGTAGAATTGGAGCATAGAGCATTATGGGCTTTGAAATTCTTGAATTTTGATCCTTATGAAACTCAATGCACACGCAGACGGCAGATTTTGGAGCTTGAAGAAATGCGATTACATGCATATGATTCATCCAAGGCTTACAAAGACAAAATTAAATTTTATCATGACAGGAAGTTGGTGAATAGAGTTTTCAATCCAGGACAACAGGTATTATTGTTCAATTCAAGATTGAAGATATTTCCTGGGAAGCTAAAATCAAAATGGTCAGGACCATATGTGATAAAAGAAGTGCATCCGCATGGAGCAATTGAAATATTTAATCCAGCTGCTGATGATCCACAGAGAAGTTGGGTGGTGAATGGTCAACGTCTCAAACCCTATCTAGGGGGAGAGCTGCAACAATTTTCCACAATGATGTTGTTGGTTGATCCTTGAAAGTTTGGGTCAGGCTCGTGACGTTAAACAAGCGCTTGCTGGGAGGCAACCCAGTATTATGTAAGCATCATTTGTTTTTAGATTAGGGTTTGATGTACTCTATTGAACACCTGGTTTGTGTGATGGTTTGATATTAACTGTGATTGTTTGATAAGTAATGCTTGATGATGCTTCTTGATTGATTGATGTTGAGATGATGTGCACATTAAAATGCTCATACAGGTGATTCACAAGCTTTGTGAACAAATGCAGGATATTATGATTGTGATTGTGAAATTAGGCAGGATGTGTATGTCAAATGTGAATGAGCTTATATGTGAGGTTTTGAGCTCCAGAGTTTTTATTGATTGAATGCTAGTGCTTTGAAAGCATGAATGACTTTGCCCAGGTTTTCTATGATTGAATCAATTGCTTGTTTTGCATCATATGATTAAGGCCGTTTGTTGGAACCCTTTTTATTGGCCAAATTCATAAGATTAGCCCACTAAAAGAGAACACTTTGTGTTCTATCCTTTGAACCCTTAGCCTTGAACATAAATTGAAAACCCTTATTGAAAAGCTTTACCTTGAGTTAAGTAGAAAATCTTGTGTGGTATTGTTAAATGTTCAAGTTTGGGGTTGTTAGGAAAGCATGAAAAAGGAAAAGCATTGAGCTAAGAGCTAAGAAATAAAAATGCAAAGAAAAAGAAAAGGAAAGAAAAAGAAGTAAAGCTCAATGCAAATGCAAAGGCAAGTTGGGAAAGATAAGAATAATTGTGTTGTTATGATTTTCTTAACTCAAGGATTTTGTGATCCAGAAAAACCAATTTTCTTGTTAGCCCAGCCACATTATAAGCCATTGAAAAGTCCTTTTGATGATGCATGCTTGTGAATGTTTTTGATTGTGGTAAAATGAAAGGCAAAGTTGATTCATGTGACATTGTGATAGTGGAGTGAATGAGTGATTACCTCTTATACACTTGTGTGTGAGTGAAACACTTTACCTAGTGAGGAAATATTCCATAAGCACATGAACATCCATGCTTAATTGATTGATCATTCATGAAAAATAGCATTTGTTGGAATTTAAATGACTTTGTGAACACTAAAGCATGTGCACATCTTGATTGAACTCTTGGTCATAAGTTTGATTGAAGTATTTACTTATCTTGAAAAGAAGATTTTTGAAAAAGTGAACCATCATATGAATTGGTAGAAGATTGAGTCACATCTTGTTTGCTTGAGGACAAGCAAAGTTCTAAGTTTGGGGTTGTGATAACAGTTGAAAAACTGTTATTTTCATGCTTAAAATCGATACTAAAAGCAACCTTTATACTTAGAAACTAGCTTGAAATCATGCTTTTATTCATATTTTCAGAAATAAGAGAGCTGGACAGGTTTATGCTTGATTTCAGTGTTTTTGTGCAGGTTTTAAGGTGAATTTGGTGAAAGAAGTGAAGAAGGAGAGAGATGGAATCAGAAAAGACATCAAAAAGTGCAAAAGGAGAAGCCGCAAGTACCGCTCAGCGGCAGTTTACCGCTGAGCGGCATTCAGGAAGTCACGGGAGGTCCGCTGAGGGGCAAAATGGCCGCTGAGGGGAAGAAACGTCTCACGCACTTACCGCTGAGCGGTAGTTTACCGCTGAGCGGCACACTTATGGGCTTGGACCTAGATTTTTTGTAATTTTAGAATAGTATATAAGCTTTAGGACGTCCTAGGGTTTGGATCTTTGGCAGAAACGAAGCAAACACTCTCTCTTCCACCTCTTTGAAGGAGGATCTTGGATGCTCAGGCTACCTCTTCACCTTTCTAGGGTTTTATCTTCCATTCTTTCATTGTTATTCATCTAGGTTCACCATGAATATGGTGAACTAAACTCTGTATGTTTGTTGGGGAATCAATGTAATCTTTTGAAGCTCTCATATATGGAATTTGTTTTTACTTCTTTTAATTAAGACCTATGCTTTCTTTTATCATTAGTTAGGGTTTTTCCTCTTTGCTTAATGCTTGCATTGTTTAACTCATTCGATGCATGATTATTGGTTTTGTCGATACGGGCGCGTACGGGGAAGTCTAGATCCGGGGAATTTCTCCCAATATTATATTGGTTGTCGTTAAGCTCCTGCACTTATGAACTGATCATTAGGAATGCTAGGAATTGTATGAACTCGTGATTGGGGAGAAGCCTTCTTGAAAGGTACTTTAGAGAGTGGCATTAACAATGATGATTTGAATGTTGAATTCCTAAAATATATGAGAGTGGATAAGATGAAATTGACCCCTAACAACATATTCATACATAGATTTCATTGAAAGTGTTTATCTTTTGCTTTTTGCCATTGATCAAAACTTCATGCATACATATTTAAATTTCGTCTTTTGCATATAAAATCCAAATATTTCGTCTTTAAGTCTTAGTTAATCAAGAAACCACACAACTAAACTAGGCCGTGAGTCCTTTGGGAAGAACGATACTTGGTCTTACCAAGTTTATTACTTGAACGATTCGGTCATACTTGCCGATTGAAAAACAAGTTTGTGACATCATATTTTGGTGTTCATAAATTTGTCCATCAATAGTGTAGCTGGACTAACAAGAAAATTGGTTTTTCTGGATCACAAAACACTTGAGTTAAGAGAATCATCTAAACACACCCATTCTTAATTAGTCCCAACTTTCTTTTGCATTGAGATTTTCTTTTTCTTCTTTTTCTTTTCTTTTTCTTTTCACATGCTTAGCTCTTAGCTCAGTGCTTTTTATTTTCCCTTTTCTAACTTCTCAACAACTCCAAACTTGAACATTTGTTAATACCACACAATATTTTCAACTTAACTCAAGGTAAATATTTTCACAAAGGGTTTTCAAATCATGTTCAAGCTAAGGGTTCAAAGGATAGAACACATAGTGTTCTCTTTTATTGGGCTAAAATCATGCATTTGGCTAACAAAAGGGTTACCAACAAATGGCCTTGATCATATGATGCAAACAAGCAAGTGATTCAATCATAGAAAACCTGGGCAAAGTCGTTCATGCTTTCAAAGTAATAGCATTCAATAACAAAAACTCTAGAGCTCAAAACCTCACATATAAGCTCATTCACATTTCACATACACATCCTGCTTAGCATCATAATCACAATCACAACATCATGCATTTGTTCACCAAGCTTGTGAAACACCTTTATAAGCATATAATGTGCACAGTCTCAACATCAATCAATATCAAAGCATCAGCAAGCATTACGTATCACACAACAATCACAAGTAAACCATCATAACAGACAAAGTTTCAAATTGAGTACATCAAACCCTATTGATAGGCTGTCGTTGAAGCTATCAAATTAATACTACTTTTCAAGGCAACTTCAGTATTGCCAAGTAGTATTCAAGAAGGTAGATAGGGCTAAAGTAACCCTGAGTCGTCTCCCAACGAACATGGAATTGCTTTTGAATATCTGACTCTTACGAATGCTATGCAATGCTTATGGATAAAAGTAATGTTTGGAGAATGTATAAAGAACAAATAAGAAACTTAAAAACAGTTACGATGAAATAGGCTAATTCCACTGCTTTTCCAAGATAGATTCATCTTCGGTTATTCACGGATAATTGTTTAATTGATTATTGTTTAAGTTTCAAATTAATTAAAGTACATTCTTAATTAATTCGAGGGCGATCATGCATTTAACCAAAGTAAATTCTCAATCAAATGCAAAACCTTTCTAGATTATTCACAATAAATTCAACCAAAGTACATTCTCAATCAAATTCTATTGTGTTTAATCATGTCTATTCTTAAATCTCCTAACCAAATTAAAAGCTAATCAATCAAAGTAAATTCTCAATTGATTATAGTTGAAATTATTACTAATCAATCAAAGTACATTCTCAATTGATAGTAAAAACCATTTAATCATATGAAAGTTCCTAAATTAAATCAAAGTAGATTCTCAATTTAAACCTAGAAACCCTAAAACTCATATAATCAATATGCATGTAGATTCAAACACATTATGATGCAAAAATCTTTGCTTTTAACAAGATAGAGAGATGAAAGACATAGAGATAACAACTTAAATCAATAATCAAAGTAAACAATTGCATTAACTGAATGTAACCTCAGAATCCGTCATGGAATTACAGCAGAATAGCCCTAGATGCTTAGCTCTCCATGAATGGAGTTGAATACAAGATGAAAGAAAAGTGAGAGGAGTATGAGAGAATGAATGAATTCAGTGAAGTCCCCTGGATTTCTTTATATAGGGCTTGATTGGGCTTGGACTCTGAGTATTCAGTTGACAAAATCTTTTATCTTATATATTCCAAATAACTAAAAGATTTAGATAATTATAACATTATTTGGAAGATATTTTCTGTTGATATTCCCAAATTAAATTAATTCAACAACTGAATTTTATCTTTTAGCTTTTTCTGTCTTTCCAAAATTGCACAAATACCCTGAAATTGTCTCTATCTGCACTTTAGCCCCTTCTGAATTTCTGAAATTGCAAGAAAGCCCCTCAGTTGACCAAACTTTGACTAGAGAAGGCTTATTGACCAGCTTTGACCAGAGGAGGACGCACCAATGGGAGCTCGCCATGTGGCTGCCCTCTTCCTTCCCCAATTAGGGTTTCAGATTGAGGAAAGGGCCTTCCCCTTTTCGCCGTCTGCCTGCGCCGCCTCCCCTGCTCTTGCGTCTTTGATTCTGTTGTGTTTGTAGGTGGAGGTCCGATTGCAGAGCGGGAAGGTGCGGTGGCGTGTGATGGCTGCTATGGAGGTTGGGCAACGGCGAGGAAGAAGAGACGCTCTCTGTCGCGATGAAGGAAACGAAGATGGAGAAGCTTGATCTCACTGTTTGTTGATGGCGCGATTGGGTTTTCTGGGTTTCTGCTGTGTGATTTTTCTGAGTGCAGGTGATTGAGACGCGACTTTGCAGAGGCGCAATAAAAGGGATCGCTAGAAGCATGGTGTCGCAGCGGCCATGGATGTCGCGCTTTGGTGCTGGCAGCTTTGGTGGCATTCTACAGCGGCGTGATGGAGAAGAAGGGTTATGCGATGATGCGGTGCAGAGCGCGATGAAGGAGGAGGAGTGTGCGGCGGCTTCACGGCGGCATGGAGATGGTGGCGCGATTTGGTTCCGAGAAGGGAGAAGATGAACGGAGGTTGCGGCGTGGTGGTGACGGCGGCACGGCAGTGGCGTTGGGCTTCCGGTGAGAAAGGAGGGAGAAGAAGTTGGCCGGCGATGAAGATGGTACGGCGGGAGCGGAACGGCGGCTTACGGCATTGGCGGCTAGGGTTTCTGTGGAGAAGGTGGAAGATGATGCTCATGGGTTAGTGCTGATGTGGTGGCACGTGGTTGGCTAGATCTGTGTGGGGAGGATTTGGACACGTGGCATGATCTGGTGGAGTCTAGCTTAGGAGGGGTATGGGTAGGGAAATTTAGGAGGTGTATTTAGAATAGGGTTACTGTTTGGCTTAGTATTGGGCCTGGTTAAGAGAAGAGGGGTGTATGTAGGGAAATTGGGAGGTGCAAGGGTAAAAGTTGCCTGTTTGGCCCATCTGTACATTATTTTCCAAATAAAATCTGATTTTGGGCCTTGAATTGCCATTTGGACCAATAGAACTTATAATTTCAGCTGCACAAATAAACGTAAGAACATCCAAGAATATTTTATGCGCTAAAACTCACTTTTTACGTCTCTTTAATTCCCAAACCCAACAATTCCAATCATCACAAATTCACTTAAAATCAATCATTTAAGCACAATTATCCTATCAAAAATTTGAATTTTAAAGCATGAATGTGGGCATAAATATGCACTCATCAAACCCTATACTACTAACAGAAGCAAATAAGTTCAATACTACAAAACAAAACAAAAAATAGACAAAATCCTGCTCTAGTGCTGATAGCATCCATCAGTAAATGCTATCTCAGCTCCTCATCATTCTGTGCTATCATCTGTATCTTCCTCCTCTTCATCATCCTCAGCATCCTCAAATGCATCACCATCACCATCCTCCTCCATAGCTGAAGCTTCAACTGCTCCAGCTCTGCTGCTCTGGGTCTGCTCCTCTGGCCAATCCACCACACTATGGAACTCATCCATAGTCCACCTGTGTGCTGGGGGTGCATCATATAATCCAATAATCATCTCAGCAGTGGCCACCTGCCCTCTGTGGATAGACTGCATCTGTGCACCTATAAGAGACATGTACATGTCCCTCATCTGGAATGGCTCTGCCTCATGAGTCTCTGTAGATGCCTGACTATGTGCTGGTCCTCTCCCTCTACGAGGACGGCGTGGTGGAACTAGCTGAGTTGTCTCCTCACCTCCATAGTACTGCCTATAATAAGCCTCATCAATGGCTTTCCTCGGCCTCTCAAATGTGGAGCAAAAGTATCCACCCCAGCTATCTTGCACAGGTGCGTAATTAAGGAGGGATGCCCTAAAGGTGCCTTGTTGTTCATCGTGTTGGCACACACCTGTATTCCATTGGTTATCACTTGGCCAATGTTAATGCTCATATTTCTGAGCACACAGTAGAGGAAAAGTGTCCTGCTGACAGTGATGTCTGAAACATGAGAGCACAAACATGAGAGCACAGCTGAATGTTGGCATGAGAGAATGTCATCCAATACTTTGTTAGAGGAGTCAAATCAGTCCTCCAAATGTTAACCACTGCATCATTTCTGTTCCTCTGGAAGTGTCCTCCAGGTACACATAAAACACTCTCCACATCATCAAAATCAGTGCCTTCCTCCATACAGAGAGCAAATTGGCACTGCTCACCAACCCATTTAGTACCCAAAAAGTTGTTGATAGAGTCAGGATCATACCTAATAGCGTGCCCTCTAACATAACTTAGGTAATCCTCAGCCGAATAATAACCCATTTTCCTTGCGTTGGTGTAAAATTCTTTTACCACTGCTATATTGGCTGGTGCAGGGTATGTGGCCAATCTCCTTCAGTTTCTTCCCATCAGTTGCTCTCCAAACTGAGAAGCAAAGTTAGGTATCATTCCAGCTTTCCTCTCCATCAAGAGCCTCATATCTTGAACAATCTTAAAATGTTTCTCATGTTTGTGAGATAGGAACCTGCTAGAATGGGGTTGTTCTGGTTCCTTGTCTTTTCTCTTGGAAGCTGTGGTCTTCAATCTTTTGCCTGAAGAGGATGCCATCCCTACATCAAACACAAATTACAAAACCACAGGACATGTTATTAATCATTAGTAAACCACAAAAATCATCCCAAAATCATGCTAAACCACTGCTGAGGGTCAAACCAACCCCTCAGCGCAACCAGTGCACCAAGCCAGCAAGAAAAAGAACCCAAAAACCAAGTCTGGCAGAATCACGCTCAGGGGAAATTTCCGCTGAGTGGCGGTTCTGCAGATTTTGAAAAATTCCTTTTTTAACACTTCCTAACTCCACCCACATGCTATTTTCATACTTCCAGACCAAAATCAAGCATTTTAATTGGTTCAAACATCAATTAATTCATCAAATCATGCATAGAAATCAAAATCCCTAAAGAATCATGCTTTGAACATCTATATTCATACCAATTCATGCTTTCAAGAACCCTAGAATGAAGAAAGCTTAAACTTACTTGGGTCGAGATGCTAGATGAGTGGAAAATGCTCTAGAAATGTGAAGAACTCAGCCCCAACAACAATGTTCTCTTCAAACCCCAAACTTAGATGGAAAACTAGTGAGAAAGTGAGTGGAAGAGAGATTTTGTAAAAGGGAATGAAGGGAAAGGTGTAGAGAACTCTTAGAAAAGTGTTTAGGAGACAATTGAAAAACTGTTATTTTTATACTTAAAATTGACTTCAATTACAACCTTTATGACTTAGAAATTGCTTGAACTCATGATTTTGTTGAATTAGTGGAAATAATAGAGTTGGACATGTTTTATGCTTGATTCCCTTGTTTTTGCAGGTTTTTAGATGAAATTGATGAAATAAGTGAAAAGGGATAGAGATGGAATCAGAAAAGGACAAGAAAAGTGCAAAAGAGGAGAAAACAGAAGTACCGCTCAGCACCAATTACCGCTGAGCGGCACTCGCAAGAACCGTTGGCACCGCTGAGGGGAGAAAAGTCGTTGAAGGGAAGAAGTGTCACGCGTTACTACCGCTGAGCGGCACTTTTCTGGGCTTGGGCCTACTTTTCTGTATTTTTTAGATTATTATATAAGCTTTAGGACGTTCTAGGGTTTGTATCTTTGGCTGGGACGAAGCAAAATCACTATCTTTCACCCCTTGGAGGAGGATTTTGGATGCTAAGGCTCCTTTCTCAACTTTCTCGGGTTCTATCTTTCACTTTTCCATTGTATTTCATCTAGTTTCACCATGAATATGGTGAACTAAACTTATTTTGTTGTTGGGGAATCAATGTAAATCTTTAGAAACTCTCTTGTATGGAATTTGTTCTTCAAGATCATTTATATGATATATGCTTTCTTTCATTAATAGTTAGGGTTTTTCCTTTTTGCTCAAAGCATGCATAGTTTAACTCATTCGATGTCATGATTATTGGTTTTGTCGATATGGACACATACGGGGAAATCTAGATCTGGGGAATCTCTCCCATCAGTATATTACCAACCTAGACATAGGAGTATGATAGTTGGTTGCCTTTAAGCTTCTGTTCATTATAATGCATGATTAATTGCTAGGGAGACAAGACATTGTAAACTAGTGATTATGATTAGGCTTTCTTCGCCGAGACATCGGGTTTAAAGTAATTTAGAAAGTGGCATTAACATTAATGAAAAGAATGATGAATTCCTAAATACAAGAGAGTGGAAAAGCTGAAATTGATAAACCCCAACAACATATTCATCCATATATTTCAATTCACGTGTTTTGTTCTCCTTGACCATTGATCACCATATGCATACATATTTACTTTTCAGTCTTTTGCATTCGAAACTTACAACAATTTGTTCTCGAGTCTTAATTAATCAATAAATCACATAAGTGTTTAGGCCTTGACTCTCTTGGGAAACGATACTTGGTCTTACCAGGATTATTACTTGATACGATTCGGTTACACTTGTCGTGGGTTGCTTTCTTTCTTCCTAACTTACCCTAGGTGCCTTCTACTCATGCCTCTCACTCATTCCATGCATTTAAATTCTCAGATGACTCATACATTCAATCCCTATCATGCAACTAAAGCAAAATCAAAACAAAATAAAGTTAATCAACTGGGTTGCCTCCCAGGTAGCGCTTGTTTAACGTCACGAGCCTGACCCAAAATCCACCAACACCCATCAGTAGGTGTAAATCTTTCTTACCAACACCCATCAGTAGGTGTAACAAACCTAGTATCCTTCAGTAGATACTTAACCACCTAGCATCCATCAGTAGATGCTATACCCAAAAATCCATATAAAACAATGTCCAAAGTTTATAAAAATACATCACCAAAATAAAATTAAAGAAAATAATGTTCTCAAATCACTGGGATGCCTCCCAGCAAGCGCTCGTTTAACGTCACTAGCTTGACCCAGTAAAGCTCAGGTTCCATCTTCACTGCTGGTGTTCATATCACACCAACTCATCAAATGCTTCCAGTCCACCTCTTTGACTCTTCTTGAATGTGGAGACTCGATCTCTATCACTCCATTCTCTTTATAGTCTTTCACAACCCACAACTTCTTTTTGAATCTCACATGTTTACCAAGTTTGAGTTGTGCTTGCATCAAGTCATCATGAACCGTTCTTCCTTTGCCATCTTCTTTTTCTTCCCTAACCTGAGACAAAAAAAATGTTTACCTTTTAAGCTCGACTTTGTATCTTTAGGGCTAGTCATGGGTACATCTTGATATGTAGCTTTATGACTAGCCTCTTCCTTTTGCAATTGTCGCTCCTCTTTGAAGACATCAACAACCACCCTTTCTTCTCGGTCTTGAAGCACTATTATTCCTTCATCTACATCAATGATGACCTTAGCCGTTTTCATAAACGGTCTTCCGAGAATAATGGGAACCCTTTCATCCTCCATCTCCATCACCACAAAGTCCACCAAGAATTGTAGTTGGCCTACACAAACCATAACATCCTCTGCTATACCATAAGGATTCTTTGAAGATTCATCCGCCATTAGCAAATTCATCTTTGTAGGCTTGACATCAAGATCACCAATTTGCTCAAGTAAAGAATAAGGCATCAAATTAACACTTGACCCTAAATCAAGTAGAGCTTTCCTTATCTTTTCCTTCCCTATGACGCAAGGAATGGTGAAACTTCCTGGATCTTTCACCTTGGTAGGGAGTGGCTTCTTCTTAACAACTTTATACTCATTTGTCTCCTCATCTCTATGTCTTTTCTTTGTGGAGACTTATTCTACAGGCTTTGTATAAACTGCAATTTGTTGCAATATCTCCTTCAAAGGTAAATCACCCTCAAGTTGTTTGAATATTTTTGTAAAATGCCCAAATTGTCTTTCTTTCTCTAATCTCTCATAATCTGTTGGAAAAGGAAGAATATCTTCAATTTTTATCTCTTTTCTCTCTTCTTTCTCTTTTCTCTCATCCTCTCCTTTTCTCTCTTCTTTTCCCTCTACTCTCTCTTCTTTTTCTCTCTCTAACTCAACTTTTTTGACATCCACACTCACTAACACTTTACACTCTTCCTTAGGGTTGGCTTCAGTATTAGCCCCAAAACTATTATCAGGCCTTTCTTCCAACTTCTTAGCAATTTGACCAACTTGCATCTCCAAGTTTTTAATGGCCGCTTCAGTGCTCTTTTGAGTGGACATAGTTGCCTGCATTAATTGCTGAAGAGTTTCTTCCAACTTTAATGATCTTTCATTAAGTGTAGACACTTGTTGCCATAGTGTTGATTGTTGTTGTGGTCTGTTAAATTGTCCTGATTGCTCAGCTTGTCCTTGACCAATGCTTGGGTGAGGTTTCCACCCTTGATTGAAATTACCTTGACGGTATGGAAATTGATTGGCCATGAAATTTACATCTTCTAGGGCCTCCACTAGAAAAGTGCATTCACCATTGATATGGTCACCACCACATAATTCACACATCTGTTGTTGAACCTATGCAACTGTCTTTAATTCCTTTGGCAATTGTGCAAGTGTCTTTGTTAAATTCTCCAGTTGTTGAATTATGATCTTATTCTGGGCTAACAAGGCATCATTTGATTGCAATTGTAGAACCCCTTTCTGTTGAATAGGAGCTCCTCTTTCACTGTTCAACTCATTATCATTAGTAGCCATGTTCTCTATCAATTCTACTGGTTCCTCTGGAGTTTTCCATTTGATATTACCTCCAGCTGAGGCATCTAACATCAACTTAGTTTGTGAACCAAGACCTCCAAGGAAAAGTAGGACTACTGCTGCTTCATCAAAGCCATGCGTGGGTGTCTTTCTCAATAAGCTTTTATACCTATCCCATGCTTGACCTAATGTCTCCTCCATGCCTTGTCTGAAAGAAGATATCTCTTGCTTCCCTTTGTTGACTTTAGATTGTGGGAAGTATTTGTTTAAAAACTTTGCAACCACAACTTCCCACTCAGTAAAGCTTCCCTCTAGAAAAGAGTTCAACCAAAGCTTAGCATTGCCTCCCAATGAGAAAGGAAACAAACTAAATTTGATTGCTTCATCCGGCACCCCATTTATCTTCACGGTATTGCAAATTTCATTAAAGGTTGTGAGATGCTCATATGGACTTTCATGTGATAGCCCATTGAATTGGTTACTCTTTACCAATTGAATCAATTTTTGCGGCATTGACCATCGGCCTTGCTATACTGTTAAAATGTTGAGGGCCAACCACCGTGGTGTAATCTGCAAGAGTTCGTCTACCATTATTCTCCTCCGCCATCTCCTCGGTATTATGGTAAGAACCTTGTGGTGAAGGTTGTAAAAGGGTTTCTGGAGGAGGGAAAAGTTCTCTAGATGTACAGATTCTTCTCCTCCGTCTACTCTCGTCCAAGGCTTCAAGAAGAGGTTCTGAATTTTTCCTACTCCTAATGCGAATTGCTTCCTTCATACACATGAAAACAAAACCCTAGAAAAATTTGTTAGCACAAAAAGATAGAGAAGATATAAAGATAGATCAAAGATTGAGAAGAATTAAAAATAAAAGATAAGAATATAGAAGATAGAAATAAAATAAAATAAAAAAAAAAGGATAACAAATAAAAATAAACAAAAACAAAAAGATAAGGAGATAAAAATTCAAAAATCAAGTCAAAGGTAATCAATAATCACACAAATAGACTAGTTAAACCACGAGTCCCCAGCAACGGCGCCAAAAACTTGTTTGACCCTCGGCAAGTGTAACCGAATTGTATCAAGTACTAAGCTGGTAAGACCAAGTATCATTCTCCTAAAGGACTCACGGCCTAGACAATTATGTGATTTGGTGATTATCTAAGACTTGTAGAAACAATTACTTGAGATTTTAATACAAAATACTAAAAAGTAAACATGAATGCATGAGTTGATCAATGGAAAAGAAGAAACAAAACACGTGAATTGAATTATATATGAATGATTATGTTGTTAGGGTTTATCAATTTCATCCTATCCACTCTCATATATTTAGGAATTCATCTTTCTTTTCATTAATGTTAATGCCACTCTCTAAATTACCTTAAACCCAATATCTCGGCAAAGAAAGCCTAATCATAATCACTAGTTTACAATGTCTTGTCTCCCTAGCAATTAATCATGCATTATAGTGAACAAAAGCTTAAAGGCAACCAACCATCATACTCCTATGTCTAGGTTTATACTACTGTTGGGAGAGATTCCCCAGATCTAGATTTCCCCGTATGTGTCCATATCGACAAAACCAATGATCATGACATCGAATGAGTTAAACAATGCATGCTTTGAGCAAAGAGGAAAAACCCTAACTATTAATGAAAGAAAGCATGTATCTTAAAGAAGATTTTGAAGAACAAATTCCATATATGAGAGTTTCAAAGGATTGTATTGATTCCCCAACAACAAATAAAGTTTAGTTCACCATATTCAAGGT
>JAHCHA010010436.1:8445-31867 GCA_027742795.1 Vigna hirtella
AAAAGTAGGACGTCTGGGTCCTTTAAATAGAGTGAAGAAAGAACATAAACAAGGCCCAGGCCTGTGTCACTAGCGCTCAAGCGCCCCACTTAGGGCGCCCGGGCGGTGAGCGGTGATTCTTGATGCTTAAGCCTCAAAGATGGCGCCTAGGCTTCATGCTTCTGGCGCTCAAGCGCCCAAAAAGGGGCGCCTGGGCGGTGAGCGGCACTCTTCTACGCTTAAGCCTTAAAGATGGCGCCCAAGCTTCGTGCTTCTGGCACTCAAGCGCCCCAAAAGGGGCTCCCGGGCGGTGAACAACACTCTTCTACGCTGAAGCCTCCAAACGGGGCGTCCAAGCTTCTAGCATTCCTCCCTTTTAGTGTTTTTCCAGGCCTTTCTAAACTCCATCTCCTTGGCACTTCGTCTCTACTTTCCATATTATTTCATTTCCTTCCAAAACAAGGGGAATTAGTCATAAAACCATCAAATTCAACCTCAACTCTCTTATTCACACAACTTAATAGAAAAACATGATTCTAAGCAAGCTTCTAAGCAAAATAGAGTGTATTTAGTATCAAAATTACATCACATATAACGGTATTTTCAACCGTTATCACAACCCAAAACTTAGACCTTTGCTTGTCCTCAAGCAAAACATAATGTAACTCAGCTTTCCAAAACAATCACTACAATGACTCAAAATTTTTCAAAAATTTCTCCTCTAGGACAAGAGATAACTTTTATCAACTCAGCATACAAATGTCAGTCAAGATGTACAGATGCCTTAATTCAATCAAAATCAATGTGATGCTCATTGATAACAGTTGAAAAACTGTTATTTTCATGCTTAAAATTGATACTAAAAGCAACCTTTAACACTTAGAAACTAGCTTGGAATCATGTTTTTGCTTAAAATTTTTAGAATAGTATATAAGCTTTAGGACTTCCTAGGGTTTGTATCTTTCACAGAGTACGAAGCAAACACACACCTTTCCACCCCTTGGAGGAAGATCTTGGATGCTAAGGCTACCTACTCAACTTTCTAGGGTTCTATGTTTCACTCTTTCATTGTATTTCATCTAGTTTCACCATGAATGTGGTGAACTAAACTCTTCTTGTTGTTGGGGAATCAATGTAATCTTTTGAAGCTCTCATATATGGAATTTTGTGTTTAAACATCATATTTTTTATACATGCTTTCTTTCATTATTAGTTAGGGTTTTTCTTCTTTGCTCAAAGCATGCATTGTTTAACTCATTCGATGTCATGATTATTGGTTTTATTGATATGGACACATATGGTAAAATCTAGATCCGGGGAAACTCTCCCAATAGTAGTATAAACCTAGACATAGGAATATGATGGTTGGTTGTCGTTAAGCTTCTGTTCACTATAATGCATGATTAATTGCTAGGGAGACAAGACATTGTAAACTAGTGATTATGATTAGGATTTCTTCGCCGAGACATCGGGTTTAAGGTAAATTAGAGAGTGGCATTAACATTGATGAAAAGAATGATGAATTCCTAAATATATGAGTGTGGATAAGATGAAATTGATTACCCCAACAACATACTCATCCATATAATTCGTTCCAAGTGTTTGTGTTCTTCTTTCCATTGTTCAAAACTCATGCATACATGTTTACTTTTTGTCTTTTGCATTTGAAACCTCAAGAATTTGTTTATTTTCACAAGTCTTAAATAATCAAGAAGTCATATAACTAACTAGGCCGTGAGTCCTTTGGGAGACGATACTTGGTCTTACCAAGTTTATTACTTGATACGATTCAGTCGCACTTGCCGAGGTTACACGTTTTTGGCGCCGTTTTCGGTGTTCAGAAATTTGTCATCACTCATATACTTCAACAGATGCTATCCTTAAGAATGATCAATCAACCAAGCAAAGATGTAATCAGAATATCAAAGAACTACTCTTTACCAAGGAAAGTGTTTTACTCAAGCACTCAAAAGTGTATCACTCAAGCACTCAAAAGTGTATGACTCAACTCAAAGGTGTATAGTGAGGTGTTGGTGTCTTTTTCAATCTGCTATCACAATGTCACATAAATTAACTTTGTCTTTCATTTAACCACAATCAAACATACTCACAAGCAAGTTGTCATCACAACGGCTTTTCATGGCTTGTAACTTGGCTGGGCTAAGAAGGAAATTAGTTTTTCTGGTCAGCAAAATCCTTGAGTTAAGAGAGACATTTATTATTTCATCATTCAAGCACAACTCTCTTTTCTTTTTCCCAGGTTTCTGATAACGGTTGAAAAACCGTTATTTTTATACTTAATTTTGATATTAAAAGCACCCTTTATGACTTAGAAACTAGCTTGAAATCATGTTTTTGCTTAAGTTGTGAGAATAAGAGAGTTAAAGGTGGTACTATTGGTTTTATGCTTAGTTTTCCTTGTTTTGACAGGATTTAAGATGAATTGGATGAAGAAGTTGAAGTAGCATGAGTTGGAGTCAGGAAAGGCTGGAAAAGTGGCAAATAGAATAATCGCAGATAGCGTTGAGCGTCATTTTGGGGCGCTGAGCGCCACTTTAGAGGTTCGACCACTGTTTCACGCTTGAGCGCCACCGTTGAGCGTTAGTCTGGTGCTGCAACCACTGTTTCACGCCTTGGCGCCACCACTGAGCGCCAATTTGGTTCTGCAACCACTGTTTCACGCTTGAGCACCACTGTTGAGCGTCAGTTGAGTGCCGCACTTACCGCTAGGCACCCTTTTGGGGCACTGAGCGCTGACAACGTGGGCTTGGACCTGTTTTTTGTTATTTTTATAAACTATTTAAGGTTTTGGACGTCCTAAGGTTCATATCTTTTGACAGAAAGCGGCGAAAACACACTCCTTTCATCCCTCGGAGGCAAATTTTGGATGCGGAAGCTCCGATCTTCAACTTCTCACCACATTCAACGAGATTTACAACACTGTAAAGATCAATGGTGTGCCGGATGAAGCAATAAAGCTTAGTTTGTTTCCTTTGTATGAACTCGTAATTAGTTTGTTTCCTTTGACAGAATTAATTATTAGGGATGCTAGGAATTGTATGAACTCGTAATTAAGGATAGGCCTTCTTGTAAGGTGATTTAGAGAGTGGCATTAACATTGATGAAAAGAATGATGAATTCCTAAAGTATATGAGAGTGGATAAGATGAAATTGATTACCCCAACAACATACTCATCCATCTAATACATTAAAGTGTTTGATTCCCTCTTTTCCATTGATCAAATTCATGCATACATGTTTAATTACTGTCTTTTACATTTAAAACCTACAATCAAGTGTTCACAAGTCTTAAATAATCAACAAATCATATAACTTACTAGGCCGTGAGTCCTTTGGGAGAACGATACTTGGTCTTACCGAGTTTATTACTTGATACGATTCGGTCACACTTGCCGAGGGTTAAACAAGTTTTTGGCGCCATTTTTCGGTGTTCATAAATTTGTCATCACCATCCTATGCAAAAATTTTGAAGGAACTCCTTACAAAGAAAAGAAAATACATTGAGAAGGAGACCATTGAAGTGCAAGGTAACTGCAGTGCAATCATGCAACAATTACCTCCTAAGTTTAAAGATCTAGGGAGCTTCACTATTCCATGCACCATAGGAGAGTTGGAAGGGCGTTGATTGATTTGGGAGCTAGCATTAATTTAATGTTGCTTTCTATGTTCAAAAGAATTGAGGATTTGGAACTCAAACCTACTAGAATGGCTCTTCAATTGGCAGACGAGTCTCTTAAATATTCGTATGGGGTAGTTGAAGATGTGTTGGTAAAGGTTGACAAATTTGTATTCCCAGTGGATTTTGTTATAATGGAGATGGAGGAGAATGGAGATGTGCCTCTCATTCTTGGGAAACCATTTATGAAGACTGCTAGAGTTTTAATTGATGTGGAGAATGGTAAGCTTAAAGTGAGAGTTCAAGATGAAGAAGTGAATTTTGATGTATTCAAAGCCATGACACATCCTAAAGATGATAAAACATGTTTTCAACTTGATCTACTTGATGAAGTTTGTATGGTGAAAGAAAGGATGGTATGTTATTCTTCTTCATTAGAGAAAACTCTTATTGATGCTTGTGAAGACTCGAATGAAGAAGAAGAGAAATTAATATATGAATGTATGACGGATTTGGAGACATTGAAGGAGATTCCAGTGGAGGATGCTAAGTTTAAGACAATTGATACCAAAGAAGAAGTCAAAGCAAAGAAGTTAGAATTAAAGATGTTACCATTACATTTGAAGTATGTTTTTTTAGAAGAAGATGGAACAAAGCCAGTCATCATTAATAATTCTTTGCTTCCAAATGAAGAAGAAAAGTTGGTAGAAATACTGAAAGCCAACAAAGAAGCTATTGGGTGGTCAATCTCAGATCTCAAAGGTATAAGTGCAACTTATTGCATGCACATGATCTTTATGGAAGATGACTATAGGTATAAGTCCTCTAACATAGCTCAGATTATCTTCAGCAGGATGATCACCCAACCTTCTTGCATTGGTATAAAATTCTTTCACTACTGCTATGTTAGTTGGTGCAGGATAAGTGGCTAATCTACCTTAGTTTCTATTCTCCAATTGCTCCCCAAATTGTGGAGCCAAGTCAGGTTTCCATTAACAGCCTCCTATCTTGGACAATTTTGAAGTGACGCTCATGCTTGCGAGAAAGGAACTTGTTGGCATAGGAGCGTTTTGTTTCCTTATCCTTCCTCTTGGATCCTACAGTCTTGATCCTCTTGCCCGATGAGGAGGCCATCCCTACATCAAACACAATTCACCAAACCACAAGACATATTGTTAAGCATTAGTAAACCACAAACAACACCCTAATGACCATTCCTATCACCGCTGAGGGCAATCGAAACCCCTCAGCGCAAGCTGTGCATCAAACTAGCAAGCCAAAAAGCATAAAAAACCACTCTGCTAGAATCGCGCTCAGGGGTAATTTTCGCTGAGTGGCGATTCTACAAATTTTCCAAAATTGCTTTTAAAACATCCTAATCTCCACCCACTTGCAATCTTCCTAGTTCTAGACCCAAATCACGCATGTTAATCGGTTCAAACAACAATTAATTAATCTAATCATGCATAGAAATCAAAATCCCTTAAGAATCATGCTTAAACAACCATGTTCATATCAATTCATGCTTTTAAGAACCCTAGAATGAAAATGCTTGAACTTACTTGGGTGGAGATGCTAGATGAGTGAAAAATGCTCTAGGAATTTGAACAAACCAGCCCCCAACAGCAATGCTCTCACCAAACCCCAAACTTGGATAGAAACTTAGTGCAAAAGTGAGTGGAAAAGAGGTTTTATGAAAGGGGAAGAAGGGAAAAAGTGAGGAGAACTCTTTGGAGAGTGCTTGAGAGTGTGTGGGAAGAGGGAAATCTGAAAATAGAAGCAAAGTCGTGCCCTAGGGTATAAAAATACGTAAATGGGCCTAATCCAGCTGAGCCCAAATGAGCCAAACCAGTCCACCCAACTCTGCAGTACTGGCGCTCAGCGGAAATTTCCGCTTAGCGGCATTTGCGCCACCTCTTCTCCTTCTTCCTAGCTTGCCCTAGGTGTCTTATAATCATGCCTCTCACTCACCTTATGCATTTATGTTCTCACATCCCTCACACATTCATCCCTATCATGCATCTAAAGCAGAATCAAAATAAACAAACATAGATAAAGTAATCAACTGGGTTGCCTCCCAGGTAGCGCTTGTTTAACGTCACGAGCCTGACCTAAAATCCTCCAGCACCCTTCAGTAAGTGCAAGCCTTTCTTACCAACACCAATCAGTAGGTGTAAACAAACCTAGTATCCTTCAGTAGATACTCAACCACCTAGCATCCATCAATAGATGTTATACCATAAAATCTCAAACAACAACAGTCAATGTCCAAAGTTTATAAAATTACATAACCAAAATCAAAAATCAATGTTCTGAAATCACTGGGGTGCCTCCCAGTAAGCGTTCTTTTAACGTCATTAGCTTGAACCAATAAAGTTCAAGTTCCATCTTCAATGTTGGTGCTCCTTTTTCTTTCATCACACGAACTCATCAACTGCTTCTGGTCCACCTTTTTTACTCTCCTTGAATATGGAGCTTCAATTTCCATCACTCCATTCTCTTTATAGTCTTTCACAACCCACAACTTGTTTTTGAATCTTACAGGTGTACCAAGTTTGAGTTGTGCTTGGATAGAGTCATCATGAACCTTCCTTCCGTTGCCATCTTTTTCTTCTTCCCTAACCTGTGACAAGAAAAAAATTTTACCTTTGAAGCCCGGCTTTGCAGCTTTTGAACTAGTCAAGGGTGCATCTTTACATGTAGCTTTATGACTAGCCTCCTTCTCTTGAATATACTTCTTCTCTTTGAAGACATTAAAGATCACCTTCTCTCCTCGGGCTTGAAGCACTATCATCCCCTCATCCACATTGATGATGACCTTTGCCGTTTTCATAAACGGTCTTCCAAGAATGATTGGGACCTTCTCGTCCTCCTTCATCTCCATCATCATAAAATCCACCAGGAATTTTAATGTGTTAATGCACACCACAACATCTTCCACCACACCATAGGGCTTCTTTAAAGATCCATCTGCCATTATAGCAAGGTTACCTTTGTTGGCTTGACTTCAAGATCACCAATTCTTTCAAGCAGAGATAAAGGCATCAAATTAATACTTGACCCTATATCAATTAAGGCTTTCCTTATTTTCTCCTTCCCTATGACGCAAGGAATAGTAAAGCTTCCTGGATCCTTCACTTTTGGAGGAAGTGGCTTCTTCTCAATAACACTGCAATCACCCTTTTCATCTAGAAATTTCTTCTTTATGGAGACTTGCTTCATGTGCTTTGCATAAGCTGTAATTTGCTGCAATGCTTCATTCACAAGTATTGAAATCTTCAATTGCCTGAAGATATCTTTATAGAACTCCCTTATGTTGAATTGGAGCTCCTCTCTCATTATGCATCTCGTTGTCATTAGCAGCCATGCTATCAATCAATTCAGTGGCTTCCTCTGGAGTTTTGCATTTGATATTACCTCTAGCTGAGGCATCTAGCATCAACTTGGTTTGTGAACCAAGACCTCCAAGGAAAAGAATGACTAATGTTGCTTTGTCAAAGCCATGAGTGGGCATCTTTCTCAACTAGCTCTTGTATCTATCCCAGGCTTGACCTAGCGTCTCCTCCATGCCTTGTCTAAAAGAAGAAATCTCTTGTTTCCCTTTGTTGATTTTAGATTATGAGAAGAACTTGTTTAAGAACTTTGAAACCACGGCTTCCCATTCAGTAAAGCTTTCCTCTGGAAAAGAATTCAACCATAACTTAACATTGCCTCCTAATGAGAAAGGAAACAAACTAAGTTTTATTGCTTCATCCGGCACACTATTGATCTTTATAGTGTTGCAAATCTCATTGAATGTGGTGAGATGCTCATATGGACTTTCATGTGATAGCCCATTAAATTGGTTGCTCTTGACCAATTCTATCAACGCCAGTTTCACCTCCACGTTTGCAGCATTGACCCTCGGCCTAGCAATGCTATTAAAGTGATGAGGGCCAACAACAATGGTGTAATCCGCCAGAGTACGTCTACCATTGTTCTCTCCAGCCATATCTTCAGTGCTTTGGTAGGACCTTTGTGGTGAGGGTTGTTGTTTAACACTCGGCAAGTGTAACCGAATCGCATCAAGTAATAATAAATGGTAAGACCAAGTATCGTTTCCCAAGAGACTCACAACACTAAACAATTATGTGATTACTCAACTAATTAAGACTCTAGAGAAAATATTTTGGGATTTTTGAATGCAAATGCAATAAAATAAACATGAATGCAATTTGATCAATTGAGGCTAAAAGAAGAATGAATGAATGAAGTTGATGATATTCTTGTTGGGGTTTAGATTTCACCTAATTTACTCTCATGTATTTATGAATTCGTCTTTCTTCATTAATGTTAATGCCACTTTCTAAATTACCTTAAACCCTATGTCTCAGCGAAGAAAGCCTAATCATAATCACTAGTTTACAATATCTTGTCTCCCTAGCAATTACTCATGCATTATAAAGAACTGAAGCTTAAAGGCAACCAACCATCATACTCCTATGTCTAGGTTTATATTACTATTGCGAGAGATTTCCCAGAACTAGATTTCCCCGTATGTGTCCATATCAACAAAATCAATAATCATGACATCGAATGAGTTAAACAATGCATGCTTAGAGCAAAGAGGAAAAAACCTAACAAATAATGAAAGAAATGTATCTTTAAAAGATCTTGAAGAACAAATTCAATACATGAGAGTTGAAGAGGTTACATCTTTCCCAACAACAAATAAGGTTTAGTTTCCCATCGTCATGGAAAAACTAGATGAACAATGGAATGAAAGAATGAAAGAGATAGAAAAACCCGAGAAAGAGAAGAGGAGAGTCGTCACCATCCCCAAATCTACCCCCAAGGGGTGAAAAGTGTGTTTTTGTGCTTAAGCCATCAAAAGATACAATCCCTAGGATGTGCAAGTCCTTAAATAGAACATAAAAATAACAGAAAACAAGTCCAAGCCCACAAAAATGGTAGAAAATAGGTCCAAGCCCATAAAAATGGCGCTCAGTTGTAGTTTTGCCCCTCAGCGGTGACTACGGGACTTCAGAGTGCCGCTCAACGGTAATTTCCGCTGAGCGGTACTTGCGGCTCTTCTTTTATGCACTTTTTCTTCCTTTTCTGACTCTAACTTATGGTTACTTCACTTCTTCCTTTCAATTCATCTTAAAACCTGCAAAAACAAGGGAAACCAAGCATAAATGCCACCCAACTCTCTTATTTCAAAAACATAAGCAAAAACATGATTCCAAGCTAGTTTCTAAGTCATAAAGGTTGTTTTTGATGTCAAATTTAAGTATAAAAATAACAGTTTTTCAACTGTTATCATCGTTAATCTGTGATTGGAAGCATAGTAATTGAGTTAATGACCAACTGTTTTAATTCTGTGTTTACCTCCATGTTTATATTCGTGTTTTAATTTAGTTCATTTGCATTCACAAAAATCTTCACCAACCCCCCGTACTACATGTTCGACCTATTGAGTAAACCACATTTGGTCCTTGAGAGACGACCTAGGAGTCACTTCCTAGTCTATACTGCATTCTTATTGCACATTAAATTTGTATCGGGTGTGATGAGTCAATATTTTCTTGACTTCACTTAGTTTATTGTGCTAGAATTAATCAGGAAATTGTGCTTAAATGTCCGGTATTTTTCCATTTTTGCTAATTTGCTTAATTTGATCAGAAATTCTTATTTTAATTAATTTGCATTATCTGAGCTAGTTATTTTCATCATTGATTGCAGGAAAAATTTTGGAGATACATTTTGGGACATGAGGAAGAATGCCAAATAAATTCAAGACTCTCCACATAGACATTTTAGAATTAATTATATTCTAATTTAGTAGTTTAGAATTTTTGGAACAACTTTTACACTTTGGGTTAATTTTTGGTAAAGTAGACTAGACACAAAAGTGGGGGTGAGTGACTTTGCACCCTAGGTTTTTTGGGGCAGCACTACCCCACATATAAAGGGGAACTTGAATTGGAGAAAAGGGGGCCGCCACACTCATACGGTTCTTTGGGGGGCTGTGACGGGAAATGGAGAGCTAGCCGCCAACCTCACGGTTTTCTTTTCTTTGAACGTTTTTTTATTTTTTTTTCAATGGTAGAAAGTGTGCAACACTGTTACGTGATTGATGAATGAAATTCTAAATTTTATTCCAACCTCACGCACAAGGATTTAGTTTTTCTTTCCTTGAGGATAATAGCACACACTCAGTTTTCTTCCTTCAGACAATGCTTTAATTTTGCTTCCAACGGTGATTTCGATTCTAGTGTGAATTCATTTTTCTTTTAATCATGGATGGTGTCCGATCTCGTTTTTCTTTTTCATTCTTGAATTAGAATTCCATTTTCATATTCTATAAATTAAGTTGTTATTTCATTTGGAAAGAAGTGTGTGGTGTCACGGAAGGGGAAGCACACGCTGGTGCTGCCACATCCAGCTTCAAGAATTGGAACACTACTTTCATAGTGAGGACGGTGCACACAAACGGTGATTTTTATTTTGGAAGAAGATGCGCGGGAACGTGGAACCAGAGAGGAGAAATGGCACGGTCAAGCAAAGTAGAAGGCAGCTGTCACAGCTTGGCTGGGAGAAATCATTTTTTTTCTGGATGTTGGAAAGGGACGCTGCTGGAAGAGGGAAACGGTTCCCATTTTTATTTGGTTTTTTTTAGAATGAAACCCATAGAAGCTTAACATGTCAGGGCTAAAGAGGATTTTTTTTTAGAAGCTTTTGAAATTTCAATTTCTTTTGGGAGATGTTGTTACGTTTTGGGTGGGGAAAAGCAAGGTGATATATTTAATTTAAGTGATTTAATTTAGAGGAAGGGCATGGCTGCCACGTCCAGCTTTTTAGGAGAGCTCCACAAGCTTACTTGCATTTTAATTTGTCACACACACCTTGAGCATTTACTTTTACTTTCAAGCTGCATTGTGCATTTAATGTTTTAGCTTAAGCTTACATTTTTATAGCTTGAATTGTGTTTGGATATTTATATGTTGCAGTGTTCAGTTTAATGTTTTCATGCACTTTAGTGCCTTCAATTGTATTCGGTTGTGTTTAATTTTCATTTTTAATTTCGTCATTTGTATTCACAAAATCTTTCACAAAACCCTCTACTACGTGTTCGACCTATTACCTGAACCACATTTGGTCCTTGAGAGACGACCTAGGAGTCACTTCCTAGCACTATACTGCATTCTTAATGCACATAAAATTTGTATAGGCCACGACAACCGCATCAGGGTGCGACCCCCATCAAATTTTGGCGCCGCTGTCGGGGACCAACGGTTTGGTCTTAGGTATTTTGTTGTGTTGTTTGTGTTCTGTGTGTTGTGTGTGTTCGACCTTGTGTGTTTGAGTGTGTGTTTTATTTGTTTGGTGTGCTTTGTGTTTTGGCAATTTTTGTGCTATCATTTCATGATTTTAGGGTTTTGTGACTTAGTGTATGACTAGGGGCAATCCTTGGCCTATACCACCCTTTGATCCTAAGATTGATAGGACTTTTCATAGGTTAGCTAGGCATTCTAGGAATTTATCTTTAGAGTCCATTTTTGAGTCAGTTCCATTAGATACTCTGCATCCTACTGTTGATTCTGAATCCACTACTCAATACTTTGTGCATATTGCATCTGATTCTGCATCTGTATCTTCATCTCCATCAACATCTACATCTGCACATTTTAATCACACTGAGAACAATATGGCACAACCTCCACCTCGCGAGAGGACTCTCAGGAAGATGGCTGCACCTGATTTCACTTATGAAAGCTTGTGCATCCAATATCCTGAGGTGGATGTGCCGTATGTTCTCATAACTAGACTTATCCATTTGTTCCCCAAGTTTCATGGCCTTGCAAGTGAGTGCCCGCATAAGCATTTGAAGGAATTACATATTGTTTGTTCATCCATGAGGCCTCCAGATGTTCCCGAAGATCACATTTTTTTAAGGCATTACCTCATTCACTAGAAGGAGTAGCAAAGGATTGGTTGTATTACTTGGTGCCTAGATCCATCACCAGCTGGGATGATCTGAAGAGGTTGTTCTTGGAGAAATTTTTCCCAGCATCCCGGACCACAGCTATCAGAAAAGACATTTTTGGGATTAGGCAGCTCAGTGGAGAGAGCTTGTATGAGTGTTGGGAGAGATTCAAGAAGCTATGTGCAAGTGTTAACACTCAACAAGTGTACCGAATCGTATCAAGTAATAATAAAATGGTAATACCAAGTATCGTTTCCCAAAGGACTCACGGCCTAAACAGTTATGTGATTTCTTGATTAAATTAGACTTGTAAACGAAATCATTGTGTTTGAATTACGGAAAATAAACATGAATGCAAGTTTTTGATCAATTGGATTGAAAGAAGCAAAATAGATTGATGTATAATATGGAATGATGATGTTGTTGGGGTTTCCGACTTATCCTATCCACTCTCATGTATTCAAGAATTCATCTTTCTTCATTAATGTTAATGTCACTTTCTAATTTACCTTAAACCTGATATCTCGGTGAAGAAAGCCTACTCCTAATCACTAGTTTACAATGTCTTGTCTCCCTGGCAATTATTCATGCATTACATTCGCATAGAAGCTTAAAGGCAACCAATCCTCCTATCCCTATGTCTAGGTAATATTGCTCTTGGGAGAATTTCCTCAGTTCTAGATTTATCTATATGTGTCCATATAAATAACATCAATGATCATGCAATTGAATGAGTTAAACAAAGCCTGCATAGAGTATAGAAGAAAAACCCTAAAAACTAATGAAGCAAAGCATATAAAATGTAGAACATTTTCAATACATGAGAGTTTCAAAGGATTACATCGGTTCCCCAACAACAATGGAGGTTTAGTTCACCATAGACAGGGTGAAACTAGATGAAAAACAATGAAAGATAGAACCCTAGAATTTAAAGAAAGGAGCTTCCGCATCCAAAATGCGCCTCCAAGGGGTGAACAAAGTGTGATTTCGCCTCTTTCCGTCGAAAGATGTCAACCCTAGGTCGACTAAAACCTTATATAGTTTATTAAAATTACAAAAAATAAGCCAAGCCCAATTAAATGACGCTCAGTGGTAGTTTTAGCCCGCAACGGTGACTGTGGTGCTTCAGAACGCCGCTTAGTGGTAAAAGTTGCATTGAGCTCTCTTCTTTTGTGCACTTTTACTTCCTTTCCTGAGTCCAGCTCCTTACTACTTCAACTTCTTTCATCTATTTCATCTTAATTCCGTCCAAAACAAGGAAAACCAAGCATAAAACCCATCCAACTCTCTTATTTCCAAAACATAAACAAAAGCATGATTTAAGAGAATTGGTTTTTCTGGATCACAAAATCCTTGAGTTAAGAGAATAATCATTTAAACACAACCATTCTTACTCCATGGTCCACCGATGTCCTGTGAGTGTATCATACATCCCAATGATCATCCCAAGAGACATATACATATACATATCTCTCATCTAAAACGGCTCTGCATCATAAGGCTGTGCAGGTGCCTGTGGTGGTCCTCTTCCTCTACGAGGATGACGTGGTGGTACTGGCTGAGCTGCCTCATCTCCGCCACAATACTGCGTATAGTAGGCCTCATCAATCGCCTTCCTAGGCCTCTCAAACATCGGTGTAGAAATATCCACTCCAGCTAGCTCACTGATAAACAAATTTTTAATCCCCGAAAATAGAGTCCAAAACTTGTAAAGACGTCGGCAAGTGTACCGAATCGTATCAAGTAATAATAAATGGTAAGACCAAGTATTGTTTCCTAAGAGACTCACGGCACTAAAAAGTTATGTGATTACTCAACTAATTAAGACTCTAAAGAACAAATTTTGAGGTTTTTGAATGCAAATGCAATAAAATAAACATGAATGCAATTTGATCAACTGAGGCTAAACACAAGAATGAATGGATGAAGTTGATGATATTGTTGTTGGGTTTAGATTTCACCTAATTTACTCTCATGCATATATGAATTCATCTTCTTCACTAATGTTAATGCAACTTTCTAATTCACCTTAAACTCGATGTCTCGGTGAAGAAAACCTACTCCTAATTACTAGTTCACAATGTCTTGTCTCCCTAGAAATTAATCATGCATTACATTCGCATAGAAGCTTAAAGCCTATCGATCCTCCTATTCCTATTTCTAGGTAATATTGCTTCCGGGAGAATTTCCCTAGTTCTAGATTTCCCCGTATGTGTCCATATCAACAAAATCAAAGATCATGTAATTGAATGAGTTAAACAAAGCATGCATAGAGTATAGAGGAAAAACCCTAACAATTAATGAAGTAAAGCATATATAATCAAGAATCAATTCAATACATGAGAGTTTAAGAGGTTACATCTTTCCCAACAACAAATAAGGTTTAGTTCTCCATCGTCATGGAAGAATTGGATGAACAATGGAATGAAAGAATGGAAGAGATAGAAAAACCCTAGAAAGAGAAGAGGAGACTCCCGCATCCCCAAATCTACCCCCAAGGGGTGAAAAGTGTGTTTCTGTGCTCAAGCCATCAAAAGATACAATCCCTAGGACGTGCAAGTCCTTCAATAGAACATAAAAATAACAGAAAACAGATCCAAGACCACGTCCTCGACGCTCGGTGGCATTTTTGGCGCTCAGCGGTAAGTGCGGCACTAGCGCTCAGTGAAATTCGGTGCTTAGCGGAATTTGGCGCTCAACGCAACTTTTTCTGCACTCTGGTTGACTAGTTGACTTTTCTGCTTTGTGGTTGACTTTTCTGCACTCTGGTTAAATTTTCTGCATTCTGGTTAACTTTTCTACATTCCAATAGCCTAAAAAATCAAGGGAATCTAACACAACCATTAAATTGACCTTTAACTCTTTTATTCACAAAACTAAAGCAAAAACATGAGTTCAAGCAAGCTTCTAAGTCAAAAAGGGTGTTTTTAATATCAAAATTAAGTATAAAAATAACGGTTTTTCAACTGTTGTCACAACCCCAAACTTGAAACTTTGCTTCCTCAAGCAAAATTTAACTTGGCTACTACAATGGTCTAGCACACCAAAAAGCCTTTTTTTCTAGGACAAGTAAATCACTCATGTTTGCTTATCATAAAAAGATTAGTCAAGATATAATGATGGTTTAGCCAATCAAGCTTCAACTATGGTGCTCACATAATCAAGACATACACAATAGATGCAAACCTCATGAATAATCAAGCAACCAAGCAAGAATGTTATCATATAGTGCATGGAACAATTCTTCACCAAAGACAGTGTTTCACTCAAGCACTCAAAAGTGTTTCTCTCAAGCACTCAAAAGTGTTTCACTCAAACTCAAAGATGTATAGTCAGATGAAACTTTTACACTCTACCATCACAATGTCACATGAATCAATTTTGCCTTTCATTTAACCACATATCAAACACATTCACAAGAAAGTTATCATCACAAGGACTTTTCAAGGCTTGTATTGAGGCTAGGCTAAGAAGAAAATTGGTTTTTCTAGACAACAAAATTCCTTGAGTTAAGAGAGTGCATAATTAATTTATTCACATTAACAATAATCTCTCGTTCTCCTTTTATGTGAGAAACCAAATCTTCAACTTATTCCCAACTTTCCTTTCATTGAGCTCAACCTTTACTTTTCTTTCTTTTCTTTTCTTTTCTTTTTCTTTTGCTTTTTGCTTTTGCTCAATGCTCTTTGACAAAGTTCTTTCCGGTTTCTCACCACCCCAAACTTGAACCATTCTGCATTACCACAAAACATACTCTACTTAACTCAAGGTAAGGATTTTAAAAAAGGTTTTTCCACTTTTCAAATTTAGGCTCAAGGTGCAAAGGTTAGAGAAAACATTGATCTTTATTGGGTTCACCTATAAACATTGGCTCTGAGGGAGAAGAAAAACATGTCCTTGATCATTTGTAACAAGCAAGCAAGTGGTTCAATCATAGAAAATTAGGCAAAATCAATCATGCTTCCAAAGCAATAACACTCAATCAATCAAAAACTCTAGACCTAATCTCTCACAAGTTAACTCAGGTTCCACAATTTGATAAACATCCTGCCCAGCATATTAATCACAATTGAAATCAGGCATCTATTTTTAACAATACTATGAGCAATCACCATCTATGCTTAAAAAGCCTCAACAATCATTAACTCAACATGCATCATAGAACACTAAAGCAAACACAAGAATATTACTCGTCACAAACAACAGTTTATCACATCATACCAAACCATTGCATCATAGATTAAATTTTAAGCCAAGTACATCATAACATATTCTAGAAACAGAAGCAAATTAAAGTTCACAAAAATAAGAAGACAAGTTTAGAAAACTGGGTTCCTCCTAGGTAACGCTTGTTTAACGTCACGAGCCTGACCCAAAATCCTTCAACATCCTTCAGTAGACGCATATCTTTATCACCAACACCCATCAGTAGGTGTATAATAACATAGTATCCTTCAGTAGATACTCAATGACCTAGCATCCATCAGTAGATGCAAATTCTTTTCATCAACACTCATCAGTAAGTGTCTGATAGCATAGTATCCTTCAGTAGATACTCAATCACCTAGCATCCATCAGTAGATGCAAATCCTTTTCATCAACACTCATCAGTAAGTGTCTGATAGCATAGTATCCTTCAGTAGATACTCAATCACCCAGCATCCATCAGTAGATGTTGTGCTTCTTCTCTTGATGATCTTGTGCTCCTAGTACAGATTTTCGAATTTTATCTTTCAAACACTAAAGAACACTACACTAGAGGACCCAATTGGCACAAACAGATAAAAAATTAAAAAGAAAAAAAACGAAGAGATAGAAAGATAAAAAGATAAAAATATAGAAAGATAGAAAGATAGAAAGAAAAAAAAGGTCAAAAGATAAAAAGATAAAAAGATGAAAAAATAAAAAATAAAAATAAAAATAAAAAGATAAACCGATAAAAAGAAAAAAATAAAAAGATAAAAAAAAACTAAAAAGATAAAAAGATAAAAATATAAAAAGATAAAAGAAAAAAAATAAAAGAGAAAAAGATAAAAAGATAAGAAGATAAAAAAGATAAAAAGATAAAAAAAATTAAAAAGAGAAAAAGATAAATAGATAATAGGATGAGAAAAATAAAAAGAGAGAAAGATAAAAAGATAAAAAGAGAAAAAGATAAAAAGATAAAAAGTGAAAAAGATAAAAAAATAAAAGGATGAAAAGATAGAAAGATAAAAAGATAAAAGGATAAAAAATTAAAGATAAAAAATAAAAAGATAAGAAGATAGAACGATGAAAAGATAGAAAGATTGAAAGATATAAAGATGAAAAGATAGAAAGATATAAAGAAATAAAAAGATAAAAATTAAACATAAAGTCTAATGGTTAAGAATCACACAAATAGAATAGTTATACCACGAGGCCCCGACAACGGTGCCAAAAACTTGATAAATAAATTTTTAATCCCCGAAAACGGAGTCAAAAACTTGTTAAGACCTCGGCAAGTGTATTGAATGGTATCAAGTAATAATAAATGGTAAGACCAAGTATCGTTTCCCAAGAGACTCACGACACTAAACAGTTATGTGATTACTCAACTAATTAAGACTCTAAAGAACATATTTTTGGGTTTTGAATGCAAATGCGATAAAATAAACATGAATGCAATTTCATCAATTGAGGTTGAACACAAGAATGAATGGATGAAGTTGATAATATGAGATGAATATGTTGTTTGAGTTTGATTTCACCAAGTTCCCTCTCATGTATATAAGAATTCCTCTTTATGCATTAATGTTAACGTCACTCACTAAATTACTTAGAACCCGATCCCTCGGCGCAATAAGCCTGCCTTAATTCCTGGTTCGTGCAATTCCTAGCGTTCCAAGAGAATTAAGTCTGAAGATCAAGAGCTTAAGACGACCAAGTACTCATACACTCATCCTTGAGAAATATTACCCTTGGGAGAATTCAACAAGAACCTGAATTGTAAGGAACCTCCCGACACTCATGCAATTCATAGATCATGCACTAAATGAGTTAAATAGAGCAAGCATTAGAAACAGATGAATTCCCTAACAAATAATGAATAAAGCATATAAATTAATAATCAATTCAAATACATGAGAGTTTACAAGGTTACATCTTTCCCAACAACAATAAGGGTTAGCCCTCCATCGTCATGGAAAAACTAGATGAACAATGGAATGAAAGAATGGAAGAGATAGAAAACCCGGGAAAGAGAAGAGGAGAACCGTCACCATCCCCAAATCTACCCCCAAGGGGTGAAAGTGTGTTTCTGTGCTTAAGCCCTCAAAAGATACTAACCCTAGGAAGACTAAAGCCTTATATAGACTTCTAAATATTACAGAAAATTAAATCCAAGCCCATAAGAATAACAGAAAATGGGTCCAAGCCCAAAAAAGATCATAAAATTACAGAAAATTGGCCAAAGCCCAATAAAGTGGTGCTCAGCGGTAATTACCGCTAAGCGGTTGATAACAGTTGAAAAACTGTTATTTTCATGCTTAAAATTGATACTAAAAGCAACCTTTAACACTTAGAAACTAGCTTGGAATCATGCTTTTGCTTATATTTTTGGAAATAAGAGAGTTGGAAAGGTTTATGCTTGATTTCAGTGTTTTATGCAGGTTTTAAGGTCAATTTGATGAAAGAAGTGAAGAAGGATAGAGATGGAATCAGAAAAGAACTCAAAACGTGCAAAAGAAGAGAAGCCGCAAGTATCGCTCAGCGCCATTTTACCGCTGAGCGACACTACTTAACACTCGTTGGCATCGCTGAGGGGTGAAAGTGCAGCTGAGGGGAAGAATTCAACACACGCACTTACCGCTGAGCGGCATTACTTAACACTCGTTGGCACTGCTGAGGGGTGAAAGTCCAGCTGAGGGGAAGAATTCAACACACGCACTTACCGCTGAGCGGTATTTTACCGCTGAGCGCCATTATTTTGGGCTTAGGCCTACTTTTCTGTATTTTTTAGAATAGTATATAAGCTTTAGGTCTTCCTAGGGTTTGTATCTTTGGTTGGAGAAGACGCAAAACACACTTTTCACCCCTTGGGGGTAGAATTGGAGATGGTGACGACTCTCCTCTTCTCTTTCTAGGGTTTTTCTATCTCTTTCATTCTTTCATTATTGTTCATCTAGTTTCACCATGAAAATGGTGAACTCAACTTTGTATTGTTGTTGGGGAATCAATGAAATCTTTTCAAGCTCTCATATATGGAATTTTGTGTTTAAACATCATATTTATGATACATGCTTTCTTTCATCATTAGTTAGGGTTTTTCTTCTTTGCTCAAAGCATGCATTGTTTAACTCATTCGATGTCATGATTATTGGTTTTATTGATATGGACACATACGGTAAAATCTAGATTCGGGGAAACTCTCCCAACAGTAGTATAAACCTAGACATAGGAGTACGATAGTTGGTTGCCTTTAAGCTTCCGTTCACTATAATGCATGATTAATTGCTAGGGAGACAAGACATTGTAAACTAGTGATTACGATTAGGCTTTCTTCGCCGAGACATCGGGTTTAAGGTAATTTAGAGAGTGACATTAACATTGATGAAAAGAATGATGAATTCCTAAATATATGAGAGTGGATAAGATGAAATTGATTACCCAACAACATACTCATCCATATAATTCGTTCCAAGTGTTTGTGTTCTTCTTTCCATTGATCAAAACTCATGCATACATGTTTACTTTTTGTCTTTTGCATTTGAAACCTCAAGAATTTGTTTATTTTCATAAGTCTTAAATAATCAAGAAGTCATATAACTAACTAGGCCGTGAGTCCTTTGGGAGAACGATACTTGGTCTTACCAAGTTTATTACTTGATACGATTCGGTCACACTTACCGAGGTTACAAGTTTTTGGCGCCGTTTTCGGGGTTCAGAAATTTGTCATCAGCGGTAAGTGCGTTTCTTCTATTTTGCCGCTCAGCTGCATTTTTACCCCTCAACGGTGCCAACGGGTCCTTGAAAGTGCCGCTCAGCGGTAATTGGCGTTGAGCGGTACTTGCGGCTTCTCTTCTTTTGCACTTTTTGTGTCGTTTTCTGATTCCATCTCTGTCCCACTTCACTTCTTTCATCAAATTCATCTCAAAAACCTGCGAAAAAACAAGGAAATTAAGCATAAAACCTGTCCAACTCTGTTATTTCCAAAAACATAAGCAAAAGCATGATTCCAAGCTAGTTTCTAGTCATAAAGGTTGTTTTTTATATCAATTTTAAGTATAAAAATAATAGTTTTTCAATTATTATCAGCAACCAATAAAGATCACTTCCCCTTGCCATTCATTGATCAGATGTTGGAGCGCTTGGCAGGTAAATCTCATTATTGCTTTCTTGATGGGTTTTCTGGCTATTTTCATATCAATATTCCTCTTGAGGACCAAGAGAAAACCATGTTTACCTGCCCCTTTGGCACTTTTGCCTATAGGAGGATGTCATTTGGCCTATGCAACACCTTTGGTACCTTTCAACGGTGCATGCTTAGCATTTTTAGCGATTTTCATGAAAGTTGCATAGAGGTGTTCATGGATGATTTTACTGTATATGGATCCTCATTTGATACATGTTTAGGTAGTTTGGAAAAGATTTTGAAAAGATGCATTGATACTAACCTTGTTCTAAATTTTGAGAAATGTCATTTCATGGTTGAACAAGGTTTAGTGTTAGGGCATATCATTTCTAGGAAGGGAATAGAGGTAGCTCCTGCAAAAATATCTGTGATTTCACAATTTCCTTACCTCTCTTGCGTGTGAGAGGTTCGATCTTTTCTTGGACATGCAAGTTTCTATAGGAGCTTCATCAAGGATTTTAGCAAGAAGGCGCTTCCCTTGTCCAAATTGTTGCAGAAAGACATTGAGTTTGACTTTGATGATAGATGCCAACAGGCTTTTGACTACCTTAAGGAAGCTTTGACTTCGACGCCAATCATTCAGGCACCGGATTGGACAGCCCCATTTGAGCTTATGTGTGATGCATCCAATTATGCATTGGGGGCTGTCTTGACGCAAAAGATTGATAAGTTGCCTCGAGTGATCTACTACGCTTCCAAGACTTTGGATGCTGCCCAAGCGAATTATACCACCATTGAGAAAGAACTTTTAGCAATTTTTTTTGCTCTTGATAAATTCAGGTCTTATTTGCTTGGTTCTCTTGTCACTGTTTTCACTGACCATGCAACTCTAGAGTTTCTATTGAAGAAGGCTGAGTCGAAGCCTAGATTGATTAGGTGGATGCTCCTACTCTAAGAGTTTGATCTACAAATCCAAGACAAGAGTGGAGCACATAATCTGGTTGTTGACCACCTCCGTAGGATTGAGAGAGCTGAGGATGAAGCCAATGTTTTGCCTATCCAGGATAACTTTCCTGATGAAAGCTTATTGGCGGTTTCACTTTCTTACCCTACCCCTTGGTTTGTAAATATTGTCAATTATTTGGTTGCTTCTGTTTTTCCTCCCTTAGCATTGCGTGCTCAAATTGTTAAAATTAAGAGCGATGCTAAGTATTACATTTGGGATGACCCATATCTGTGGAAGTTGTGCAGTGATCAGGTTACAAGAAGATGTATTTCGGACCATGAGATTGACTCGGTCCTACAGTTTTATCTTGCTTCCTCACCTGGTGGTCATTTGGGAATTCAAAGAACGACTCGCCGGGTGTTAGAATGTGGTTTCTATTGGCCCTCCATCTTTAAGGATGCAGAGAGGATTTGCAGCAGCAGCGAGCCATGTCAAAGAGCAAGGGGATACTTTCATGGAGACAACAGATGCCTCAACAACCCATGTTGTTTTGTGAGGTACTCGATGTTTGGGGTATAGATTTCAAGGGTCCCTTTCCTGTATCTTTTGGTTTTTCATATATCCTTCTAGTTGTTGATTATGTTTCGAAATGGGTGGAAGCTAGAGCCACCAGGACTAACGATGCTCGGGTTGTTGTGGATTTTGTTAGGTCTCGCATCTTTTGCAGGTTTGGAGTGCCTAGAGCGATTGTTAGTGATCAAGGAACCCATTTTTGCAACCGATCCATGCAAGCTTTGCTGAAGAAATATGGGGCGGTGCACATAGTCTCTACATCATATCACCCTCAAACCAATGGCCAAGCTGAGATCTCAAATAGAGAGATTAAGAGGATTTTAGAGAAGATTGTCTAGCCCAACCGGAAAGATTGGAGCAATAGGTTGGACGATCCTCTTTAGAGCATCGAGCGTTGATGAGTCAATATTTTATTGATTTCACTTAGCTTATTGTGCTAGATTTAATCAGGGAATTATGCTTGAATGTCCAGTATTTCTCATTTTTGCTAATTGTGTTTAATTTGACCAGAAATTCTTATTTTAATTAATTTGAATTATCTGAGACTAATTATTTACATTATTAATTGTAGGGAAATTTTGGATAACCTTTTGGGACTTCAAGAGAAATGTGACATCAATTTTATTTTAAGCTGAAAAGAGAGAGGAGCTTGCATTTCATTTTTTTTTTATTTGGGCTTGGAGAGCATTTACCTAACCACGACCCATGGCAGCAAGTGACCTTCATTTTGGTGTGCTTGGAGAGAATAAGAGGTGCACTTGGTGATGAATCTTGAAGCACGGTCCTTGAGAGCTGACTCAATCCAGGAACTTGGAAGTGGTGTGTGCATGGAGAGGAAGGGTGCTACGTCCAGCAGCACACGACCCTAGGCAGGAGAAGACCTTCACGCGAAGAATGGGAAGCACAGGGGGTGTGCCCAGCAAGCGGTCCAGCTTTCATGGATGTGAGCAGTGTCCAGCACAACAGCTTGGCACAGGGGCCCACGGACAACTTAATCTCCAGCAGCTAAGGGGTGCATCCAGCAAAGCAACGTTGTGCTTCAGCAAAGGGGCCTGCTTTCACACGTAAGGCACACGCATCTAGCAACGGAGATGTAAGGGGCAGCGTATGGGTCCAACAACTTGGATGAAAGCACAACACGACCCACATAAGAGGGGTGAGCGTCCAAGAGACGAGGGCAGCGCAGCACACGGAAAGGGGATTCACCTCTTCATTTTAAGGGCACATGAGTGATTGAAGAAGGGGATTGAGTAGCCACCCACGTAGGGGTCTCTCGGTTTTCTATTCTAGCAGCACGAATGTTTTCATTTTTCTGGAGAGAAGAGGATGGTTATTGAAAGGAGGGCACGCAACAGCTGAGATGAAAGGAGGAATTTGATTACATCCAAAATGTAAGTCTAGAGGCTTGGAGAAAGTGGTGTCATGGCATGGAGAAAGCACACGTCCAACGTTAGTGTAACGGTGACTCATGAATCAATTTCTTTTGGGTTTTCATTCCAGTAGCACAAGGATTTAGTTTTTCTTTCCTTAGAATATTAGCACGGTGATTGATTGGGGAAAGATACAAGCACACGGTCTTGTGAACGTTTCATTTTGTTTCAATTTAGCAAAGTTTGGTTCATCCAGCTCTTGTTCACGTGTTTTTTTTAGTACCATTTCCGTGATGGATGTGCATTTCATTACTTCACTTTTTAGCTTACTCCGTGCATTTCATTTGATCAAGCAATTTGGCATTTTATTTGTTCCTGTTGCAATGTGCATTTAACTTTAACTTTTAAGCTTAAGTTTGAATAGCGTACTCATCCCCAAGACGCATTTTCTTAATTATAAATTGTTTTTCAATTGGTTCACGCAACGTGCATTTCATTTTTTATCCAAGTGTTTTTATTTTTATTATCTGTTGCCTTTTATTATTCATCTTGTTTTCAAGTGTTGTTTTAATCTCGGTTTACTTTTACTGATACTTTAAGTTCATTTGGTGCATTTCAATTTGGCTATTGTTACATT
>JAHCHA010010451.1:0-15193 GCA_027742795.1 Vigna hirtella
TATAATGAGAAGGGAGATATCATTTTAAAAGTCGAGATAGCAGTGTTTATTTCATTCACGAGTAATAAAAGTTATCAGACAAAAATCTTTCCAACTTAAAAAAAGTCCACTTGAGAAATATTCTCTTACAAGCTTTCTATCTCCAGAAATATTTTTAATATATAAACTTTCAAAGCTCTTAATTAATTGCTGCAAGTTACTAGATAAATTAATTAAATCAACTTCAAATCACTTTAAGGGAAAAAAAAAGAGTTTATCAATTAGTAATTATTGTGTAACCGATCAAATAACACATGTTAACATTAATTTGACAAACATAACAAATAACAAAGAATAAAATGATAACAAAACAATTTTTTGTAATTTATTTTAAAACAAGAGTAGAAAAATAATAAATGATAGTGTCAAATGATATACAATATTTATGTATGTGAAAGTATGACCTTTTAAATAAATAAATAAAAATTGATATATAATGCGTGGGATGTTGTTTTTTAAAATAATTTATAAATGAATAATATATACTTCACATGTTTTAAGGGTTTATTTAGATTACACAAGTATGTAAGTACGGGTCTTTTTTTGTTTTATTAATGTGTTAAGAAAATTAATTAATTAATTTTATATTTAGAACAATCATTTATTTACATAATTATATTTAAGTGTTATAATTATATATAATTGTAAATATAATATTTTAAATAAGAGATTGATAATATTAAAAAATTAAATAATTAACTATGGATATTGTAATATTTAATATTAATTTATTTAAGTTAAAATAATGGATCATAGAAAGTATAACTAATAATATTAATACTAATAATTATAATAGAATATATTATACTATATGATCCAGTAAAAATAAATACAACACAAAAGTTGATATTAAAATGTAAACATGAAATATAATTCCTATTTAAAAAAAATAGAGTAACTTAAATTTGAGATTAAATTTTTTAAACAAAAATACATACAAATATCAATAGACATTAATTCTATGATACGTGTATGCATACTTTTTTTTGTTTGAAATTATGCTTTTAATATGAATTTGATTGTGTTAAATTATAAAATTAACATAATAATTTCTTAATAATATGTTGTAAAATAATATTATTATATCATTAAAATTTACAAGTTCTAAATTATATATTGTATTAAAATAAAATACTATATATAAATCATTCTTAAAATAAAATATAAATATATACTATGAAACATGATCCCTACTAAATATATACTTTATATCATTTTGTTTGAGCTTTGATAGCAAATAATCAGATTATAGAACATAGTTATTGAATCATGTTTTGTGGTAAGTAAAAACTTTTATTTTAATTTTTTTAAAAAAAGAAAATACACTGAATAAGCGAAATAAATATATTTTAAATTTTTTTATTAAAAAACTAATATAAATATAATTATATTAAATAAATATGGTTCTTATATAATTATATTTAAATATTATAATTATGTATAATTTATATATATAATATTTAAATGAAAGATAATATGAAAAACAACAAAATTAATCAATTTTATTATAATCAATTGGTGAAAAAGAATATTGGCAATTTGGCATCGTCGTCAGTAGGATCAGAACAGAGTTCGCCTTCCTCTCTAGTTTTGGAAAGAAACGTAGGAAACTCAAAATTCTAGGTTTTTCATATATATATATTTAATTAGCATTTCAATTATTACATTTAAATAAAAATTATAATAATTACTAATTTAAATTGTAACAATTTAAATAGAAATTTTAATAATTACTAATAATTAACAATATATATTATACGTTATTTTTTAAATTTACTAAAACAATTATATTTTAAAACTAAAATAATTATCTTACGAGTTTTATTTTTTAAGTACAACTTTTTAAATTTAACCTTTTAAATAATTTTTTAAAGTAAAATAATTATTTATAATAAAATTATTACTTATAAAATAAATAAAAATTATCTTAAAAGAATTATAAAAATCATTTATATTTTTTTTATAACAAAGAGTTTTTATTGTTGTTTGGGCTATGTTTGTTAATCATTAGTAATTATTAGAGTTTCAATTTAAATTGTTACCGTTTTAATTAGTAATTATTACAATTTTCATTTAAATGTAATAATAGAAATCTTAATTTATATATAATTAGTAATTACTATAATTTTCATTTAAATGTAATAATAGAAATGTTAATTTGTATAAAATTAGTAATTATTACAATTTCCAAAATGTAATAATAAAAATGTTAATTTATATATAATAGTAATTATGACAGTTTCCATTTAAATGTATAATAAAAATGTTAATTTGTATATAATTAATAATTTAAATGGTAACCATTTAAATGAAAATTCTAATAATGTTAGTTTAAACGGTAACAATGTAATAATTGAAATGCTAATTTAATTGGTAACAATTTAAATGAAAAATCTAATAATTACTAATAATTAACAAACATGGCCTTAAAAACAAAAAATACTCTTTGTTTTAACACTAAAATCGTCTGGTAATCGATTATCATAGGCTTGTAATTGATTATCAGAGTGTTTTTGCCTTACAATGATGTTGAGGCTTATAATTGATTATCAGAGTGTTTTTGCCTTAAAGTAATATTGAGGCTTGTAATTGAGTGTTTTTGCCTTAAAGTGAAGTTATGCTTCCTTTACATGAGGTCAACCTCCTGTAATCAATTAGAAGGTCTGTTAATCGATTATTAAGGCTTGAAATTGTTTTAGGAGTATACGACTTCACCTATGGTTCATGTATCAGGGTGAAATCGTGAAGGAGACACAACTTCTTCAATTGAAGTCGTTTGGACCTCTCATGACTTGTCTAAATGTGTAATTTTTTAAAAAATTTCTTATATCCATAAAATATTTTTCAAAATTGTATATATACGTGAAAAAACTCAAAATTCTTCTTCTTCGTGGTAATGATGGAGTGTCGGAGGTGAACCGCTAATTGGTGTGCAATTATTTCTCTTATTTTTTTCCTCAGAAATAAAAAATGATGAAACAAATCTCCAAAGAGATAGGAAAGGAAAAAGAAGACGAAACAACTCAGGAACAGGATTTTGAAATCGCCATAATGATTTTGATATACCCAAACTAATATTAATTCAAAAATAATATTATTAATAATACTAATAATAATTATAATATTAATACTAATAATGCTAACACTAATAATAATAATAATAATAATTTTACCACTAAGAATAATAATAATAATAATATTATTAATAAAATAACAACAATAATAATAATACTTATATACTACAATTACTAATAATAATAATACAATTATATGAACAATGACACTAATAATAATAACAATAATATTACTACTACTAATAATAAAAATAATACTAATATTAATAAAAATAAAAATAAAAATAATACTAATACTAATAAAAATAAAAATAAAATAATAATAATAATAATAATATGAAAGGTACAATGTGAAAGGTTTTAAAGATAATGTTTAATGTCACAGAATTACATAAGAGGTAAAATAGAAACTTAATGCTACCTGAAGAACCAGATTCAATGTTAACTATGTAAATGTGCAGTCAACCAAGTCTAAGCATTGAAAATAGCCGTACTTAAACCACAATGTGCATAAATGTGAGTAAAATCCTGTAAGTAAGTGGTGACTCTTTATCTGCATGTTTCGTCAGAAGTATTTTTAAAAATCTAATAACTTTTTAATTTTTTTTTTTTAAAGTGGGTTAAGAACTTATTATATTCCAGAATAAATTAAAAAAAAAAGTACATTACAATGTAACAATCAATTATGATTTATAAAGAGAATTATATGACACCAGCAAGGTTGTAAGAAGGAAAATATGTTTTATAAAGAGCATCTTTTCGGTACACAGAATTATAGCAGACCACTATTTGTCCAAAACCAATCATCTAAAGCATGTATTCATGGAATAAGAATAAGAGCTGTGATTACTAAATGCTATAAGAAATCAAATTAGTCAACCATTTAATAGTAGTTTAACTATGGCTGGAGCCACATCCAGCAACTTCTGCATAATGACTAATAAAAATTTAAATCACATTTCATCAAAAGCAGTTTTATGGTTTTAGTTTGAGCATCACAAGCAAAAGCTCTCACTTGCTGCACCAAGTCCTTTATTGGGCAACTAATCCAAATTTGTTCCATTCAAAATAGAAATATCAAGTTTCAGTCTCAGCGGTTTCTACAAATTATAAATTTCAAATCTAGAGACGACTTAGCCCACATTATGTGTCCAATTCAATAGTGTTATGTATGGCCAACTCTATAGCGTCTAAGCATGACCAACTCTATAGTGTTTATATATGGACAATATAGACTATTATATGACGTTTATTTATGAGTGATTATAGTATCTTTAGGTTTTGTGTCGTAGTATGTTGGGAAGTTTGGACAATCTTAGTGTCTTTAAGAATGTGTTTACTTGAATGGATGAATTTGAAAGAAAGAATAAATTGAAATATTTTTTTTTTAAAATTTAAAGGTGATTGAGAATGAATTTGAAAATAAATTTATGAAAATTTATATAGAATTTATATAAAATTTAAAGATTATCAAAATGTTTTTAATAGTAAAAATAATATAAAATAGTAACGTATTTATTGTTAAGAAAATTTAAGAAGTGAAAAAAATTAAAATTAATAAAAAAATTAAAATAAATTTTGACATAAGGTAATAATCACGAGAATAGATATGTTTCTTAAATAATTTTGGCAACTAAAAACAATGGAATATGCAAATTAGTTGAGTGGAATTTAAAGGAAGGGAACTACTAATAAATATTAAAAATAAAATATATCACAATCATTATTTTTAAGTGATAAAATTAATAGTAATAAATATCACAATTATAATCTATATCTATATATATAAAATAGATTCTCCTTTTCTTTGTCCACATTTATTTTTCCTTATTACCCTTTAAACAATTTTTTTAAAATTAAAATTATTATTTTATTAATTTTATTCTTTAAGCGACCGTTTCTTTAAATTTAAACGATTTTTTCAATGTAACCAGTTTTTTTAAACTAAATCATTTTTTTAATTATAAAACTACCTACAAAATAAATAAAAACTATTTAAAATAAAATTTTAAAAATTATTTATATTTAATTTTATAATTATAACTATATATATAATAATAATAATTTTATTACTTTTTATTATCATAAAAAAATGACTTGTAGAGCATATGTTTTTCACTGATAATACTATAAAATAAATACATTTAAAAGAAAACTAGTCATCATCATGCTGTTATGTTGAGAAGGGAAAGGTATAATTTGTATTTGAGGAGGTGGTACTAATTAAGATGAGTGATTAAGTGAAAATATTCAACATAAATTCATATACCCTCTAAATAAATAATGTGACTCTGATAATGCTAATTCTTATTATTATCTAAGCATCATTTTAGTAGCAAAATCAATTCCTTTCGTACTTGTAACTTGTTTAATCCTCTTCTTTTGTCTTGTTTTCTAAATAAATGTGTGTTAGGCTACTTTGATGTAATTTCATCTATAATCCCTTATTTTGTAGCTAATAATGTGCTTGGAAGGGTCTCCAATAATGTTTAAAGCTGAACCAACCACTAGAAGTAAGCAGATCTGCAGAAAAAGTGAAAATGATGCAGTGCTGAAAAGTCAGGTCGGGCCCCCCCTCTCTGTCGCGCCCGGGCGCGAGCCTCTCGGACAAAGTCGCGCCCGACGCCCTCTCTGTCGCGCCCGGGCGCGAGCCTCTCGCAAAAACTGGCGCCCGGCGCCCCTTCTGTCGCGCCCGGGCGCGAGCCTCTCGCAAAAAGTCGCGCCCGGCGCCCCTCCTGTGGCGCCCGGGCGCGACCAGCACGCAGAAACTGGCTTCTGTGCAGGTGGCGCTGGGCGCCCTTGACCCAGGGGGGCCCGACCTGACTTTTCAGCACTGCATCATTTTCACTTTTTCCGCAGCTGTGCTTGCTTCTTGTGGTTGGTTCAGCTCTATACATTGTTGGAGACTCTTCCAAGCTCATTATTAGCTACAAAATAAGGGATTATCGATGAAAGTACATCAAAGTAGCCCAAAACACAATTATTTAGAAAACAAGACAAAAGAAGAGGATTAAACAAGTTATAAGTTAGAAAGGAGTTGATTTTGCTACTAAAATTATGCTTAGATAATGGTAAGAAACAGCTCGTCTCCTTCTGCTCACATCCACATGGATGATCATTACAAAGACAAAGACAGACGTACAAAACAGACAAGACAGGAAACACAGGGTAAGCTGTTATAATTTAATTTATGTATAAACATACATTTCACACAATCAACCAAACAAGATAATTCATCATTTGTTCATGCAAAAACCTAATACTAGACTGACTGTCCGGATTGTATGAAATCTGTGTAGCTACGACGTTCGTGCACCTAGGTGATGTAGTAACTGGGATACCCTCAACAGCTGCCACCCGAGGTTAGTCCTATCTGTCCAAATTAACCATAAGGGCTAGGACCTCCTGTCGTTCCCACACATGACCTACCATCCTCTACGTGAGGACGAGTAATCACGGAACATCAGGATGAACCGCCAGCTTAGCATGCCCACATTCATACTTTACCAATTCCAATATACATTCATGAGTCATTCCTCCCCGGAACGCTCGTCCATAATCCAAAACATTTCATCCATATCACATTCTCTTCATCTTTCATTAATAATCATCTCAATTAAACCATTTGTACAAGGATCACCAAGGGTAGCAAAACCGAACGTTAAACTTTAACCTTTAACGAGACCAAACACTTGAAGTGTGACCGAGAGGTCTCCCGTTTCAGAATAGATTAAGGCCGGGAGGTTACTATCAAGTTGAGAAAGAAACCGAGTGCAATAGATATCGCAAGCAACGAATGGAACGAACGTTAATTACAAAGTGAGCCAATTAAATGAACTGACTCTTGAGAGCTCCAACCGCACACCGAAGAGACCATACCAAGTACTAAGACTCTAGGCCGGAACCAATGGATACAGACACTTCAAGACATTCAAAGAATAATACTTAGAAGAATTCACATGAAGAAACCGAACGTTTATATATACTTAGCTTATTTAAGTTTAACAACAAGAAAACCGAATGTCAGTCAATGACCGAGCACGGTAGAGAGAGAACTTTATTGAAGTTGGACGAACGCTATTTTCATCAATATAGATTATATGAAAGAGAATGAGCGCTTGGTGTAAGACCGAGCACTACTAAACTTATATTAGAAAGCTTGATAAATATAACAAGATGTTATTGGGGTAGTGTTTAAGAATAAACGAAAATATACAAATACATATATATATATATATATATATATATATATACTTAAGTTTATAACCGAACACCAAGAACCAACTATGCTTGGCCGAACGCTCATGCACAATATTTCGAAACGAAGACGCTCGTCCTCAACTAGGATTCTTCCCAAATGAAAGAATCCAATTCTAACCAAGTTTACTAGAAAAATCGAACGGTTAAGGACCGTTCAGTGACGAACGTACACTTTCATAGGGGAAATTTCATACCAGAATTATTTATCTTCAACTCATTTCTCAACATATATCTTCATAATTTCATACATTCATATCATAGTAAATTTCCATACTTCATACAATCAAAACATAGCAACCATCATATTTCATTTTAATTCAGTCAATTCAACGAAAGTTCAAGCAATACAAGTAACATACAAATTAAATTAATAAGCTTCCCTTACCTCTAGCGTGATCGAACGTTCATTGAGGTAGAAATATGGTTCGCCCTACTACAAGTCCTTCTACCCTCAACGCTCAACACTTCTCCAAAATTAAACTGAACAAAAGACCAAATGGCTCAGAACTAGATTATGAACTCATGCAACCAGAACTTGGTTTGCATGTGCCAGAGAACAAACGACTAAAGGAGAAGAAGAATTTACCAGTTCAGAACCCAAAACCGATCGGTTCAAACTGAAGCTCTTGACGCCGGAATTACTTCTACGGTACCTGAACGTAGATCGGAGAAGAGAAAGGGTAAGATTTCGTAGAGAGAAAATGAAGAAGATGTAGTGAGAAGGAGGAGAAACTGAGATTTTTCAGAACTGAGAAGAAGGGTGCATGCAGAGAGTGTGACGTGAAGTTTCTGAAAATCAAGTTTTGCTTCCCACGTCAAAATGAGCGTCCGCTCATTTGCCGACACCTGCCCTTCCACTATCTGATTTCCAGATCCTCTCCGCTTGACACCTGGCGTCCGTTCAGAGGATTTTTGGGTGTGTTTTAAATGGTTCTGAAAAACATAAGATACAAAAGAGCATAAGGGAAGAAAGAAGAAAAAAAGAGAAAAAGCTCGTGAAAACTCTAAAGAGAGCTCAATTAGTGTCACTGTACTAAAGATGGAGAACTCATCTATTATTCCGTGTCTTTGGAAGAATACATCAACTCTATTTATAAAGTGGAAAAGTAAAAAGAAGTCAGCTCAAATCCAAAACCCTCGTAAAGAATCATGAGATTTGCGAGGTAGTGAGATTATTCGGGAGCACGAAAAATGTCATGACTTGTAAATCAGGGTTTTGACTACAACAAATGCAACATTCTATCGTTGTTTGTGGAACCGTGAAACAAACATAACTATGAATAGTAAAGAAATTTTACAATATCATTATAAATGCACAAATTTTATAACATCTTCACACTTGGGTCTCTTCATAAGTTTTTCAACTACTTTCAATTTTTTTTTTATTATTTAGAAAATGTGAGGTGGTGGATCACACCAATAAAAAGATAAAAGATAAACAACTTATACAAATTTAAAATAAATATAATAAGTAATTTGTTGTTGCTTGCATATTTTGTTGATTAGATATAGACATGTTTATATAAAAAGCAGAATTTGAAGTAATAATGGTGAGGTGCATATAAGAAGACGTAAAATGAATATGTATAGAAGTAGTATGAAATGAGGTATAAATTCATAATTGAAATACGAAATATGCGCTTAGGGATTGTGCTACCTCTACTAATTCTCTCCTTCTAATTAGCATATTATAATGTAATTTCTAAGCATTGTTGACGATAATGCATGACAAAGTGAGAAAAAAAAAAGGAAAAAACACAAAGTTATCATAAAATTGAATAAAAAGAATGTTATTACATAATATTAATATGTGTAGATAATAATTATTTCAAAACTGACTTCTTAAATATGATAATTCTAATATAATTCTTAATTATAATTTCTTTTTAAATATAAAAATATTATCAAATCGCTCTCAATTATAGATTCTCCGTATTTAAATCTTTAAAGACATTTTTAATATTAATGTATATATAATTATACGTTACTTTTAGTATCTTTATTGTATATTATAGGTTTATTATATTAATATAATTTTCAATATGATGCGAACTCATATTAGTATTTAAATATGGATATGTTTATATATAATACTGCATAATTATTTTTATTAAAAGAAATCTCTATAATTTGTTTTTATATGAGATTTTAATGAATTATTTAATATATTTTTAATGATTACAATATTACTATATTTTTAAATTAGAATTGTAATTTATTCAATTTTTTAAAACTAGTTAATCAAATGAATTTTTTTTTAAAAAGGTTAACTATACTAAAAAATTTAACATAAGTTATCAATTTATAATATCTTAACTTTAATATTTATGTAATTAATATATATTTGTTGTATGCAAAATAAATTACATATTTTATTTTAAAATATGATTATTTAATTAAAAGAACTGTAATATATTTTTTATATTGTGAATGCACTCAGTAATATTATTTTATTTTATATTTTGTTATAGTAACTTTTAACTAGAGTATACCCAAACATTATAATTAGAGTAAGGATAAAAATCCAATAGTAAATGCTTTCCCATTTCTTTTCTCGCCTATTATTCTTACTAAATCTAGTATCTTGGCAAGGGTGAGGCTAATTTTATTCATAAAATATTGATTTGTAGTCAATTATCTTTAATATTACCTAAAATATTCAAAAACCCTTTGAGAATGTATGAGAAATTCACGCGCTCCACTTTTCCCAAAAATATGAAATTTGTGAAATACACTTCTTCTATGAGAAATATATAAATTCATGAGACATAATTAATAATGAATGAAATTAACTGTTTTCAAAAGATTTATTAAGAACAATAGAATAAAATAATATAACACTGATAATTAAAAAATTAATATTTGATTATAAATTGAATATTTTCTTTACTTCATTTTTTAAAATAAATAAAATTACATCATATGTCACGAAACATAAAAATGAAAAAATATTTATTTATATGATTAATAGTTGATTAAGAAAAGATCTTTATACTTTCTTTTTTCAAAGTTTATGAGTTATAACATTATTATTATTATAATAATAATTATTATTTAATTTATAATATAACGGGTCATATTTGTAATTAATAACATCTGGAATAACACCAAATACAAAACTATCCACCAAAGACATGATCACTTTACTTCTTATATATATGTTCTTAGCTTTTCATTGAAAATATGTTGTTATGACTTGATTTTGGATGTTCTATTATAATTTCATTTTATTTGATTTAATGTTTCTTTCTCTTATTTTAACTTTATTACAATTGACTAACAAAAAAAAAAATTTTGCTATTAAAATGTTAAAAAATTATTATTATACGCGTTACATACGGATTTGGTGACATAAAAGATTACTTAAACATTATATATGCGTCATTTCCGTAGATTATTAATCCATTTCACGTGTAGAATTACTCAATTTACATACAAATAAATTTAATAGATAATTTTCGCATTTGTTATATATAAACATATTTTTGTTTGTAAATTTATTGACAGTTACATGAAGAGTAAATTTATGTATGGAATAATAATTATTTACCATTATTTATGGATTATATTTTATCTTTCATTATTTTTTTGTATAAAATTACATATGCATAAAATTTGAATGATTGAGAGTTTCTTATCTTTTTGAATGTACCTTGTAAAAGCACTTTCAGGATTAAAGATACTCTTGGAGAATGACATTTTTGTGTCTATCTTTAGCCTAGAAGCACTTCTAAAAAGAATAATCAAACTTCCTATGTCTTTTATGCCTCTGTATAGAGAATAAAAAACAATGTTTTTCCTTTCCAAACATACATGCAAACATAATGGTAATGATAAAGGTGAATTGTGAAGGTCGAGATGAATAATTTAGGGTGTTGCTCCCTCCACCACCACTAATGCTTTCTGCACCTCCTTAAACCTTTTCAAAAAAAATTTAATTACAAAAACACTCATTTTTACTTTAATCATATTTATTTACTTCCGAGTTAGTCCCACCCCCTTTCCCCAATTCTCCCAACTTTCACTTTTTTAAATTCGTTTGTTCTCATCCCAACTCTCACTTCCAGATCCCTTCTTTCCATCTCCCAACTCTCACTTTCTCCATATCGGTTTCCACTTCTTGATCTCCATTTTGGTTTTGATTGGTGACAAAGATGGTATTTGAAAGATGAAGATATACTTGGACATAGCCTTTAGTTACAATCAGGGACAAATGTAGAAACAAGTTAGGGAAGGAGTCAATAATGGACAAACTTTAGCATATATAATTATATTTTTAAATATGTAAGTTTATATATATGTTTTTTTAAAAATTAGGCTATACATGTACAATTATTTAACAACAAAATTGAGTGGGTGGGGTTGCTTGCCAAACCTTGGAACTCATACGCTTTGAGCACGTTGCTAAAACATCGTAGAGTGTGTTTGGACTTCAGAGTTTGGGCTTACCATTATATGAATTCCTTCTTGCATATTTCTTTTATCTTTTGTGTAAATGTGGTATAAGTGTAGGCTTTTTAACTACTTATAATTCTATTTTGTTCAGTAAGTATGAAGAAAGAATAGATAAACAATGGCAGTAACAGAAGCAAGGGCTCTGTGGCAGAGAATTGCAAATCGTTGCTTTGTCCAAGAAGATGCGAAGAGAGCTCCCAAGTTGGCTTGTTGACAATCTTCATGTGCAACATCAAAAGTGGTTGATATTGCGCCTGCCAGTACAGCAGATGAATCTGATCATACTACAGTTAATGTTACCCATTTTAACAGGAAATCATCAGTTTCTAATTTGTCACCAGACTCTAGGTGGTGGTTGCATTTGCAGCCTAATTATGGGTGTCAAAAGGGTCTAACATATGAACAGTTAAATGCATTAGGTTGAAATTAAACGGATTAAGTTGGAATTAAACGGATTTCAACATTCATGGATGTCGACATCTGTTTGTCCTTTAACGGATAATGATATTCGTTTAAGAATACAATCATATTCATGTTCGTTTAAGTATTACTAAAGGATAAAAAGGGAATGGAGAGGTGGAAGGAGCATTTTGTAGTGACGAAGGAAGTAACACCCTAAGAATAAGTCTCAACTTCTGTCCATATAAGTCTCAACTTACCTTACCCTTCCTGTTTCTGAAATCTCATCCATTTCGCATTTTTTTTAGCAGTTAAGCTAGAAAATATGTTGATTTAAAATTTTAATTTGACTCTTTCTAGAAAATTAGATGATCTTTCTAAATAAGTCTTTTATTTAGTAAAGTAATATCTGTGAGACTCTGTGACACTTGACACAGAATCAGAATCAGAACGAGAGGAAATTAAACACTCTAGAAATCAAAATTACAGACCCGAACGAATTCTAATTATACTCAATATATTTTGTCCAAAGTGATTGAATTGAGATATTGCAATGTATACATATACACATATTCAAACAATACCTATTTCATTTCAAGAAATAAAACTTTAGCTGCTTAATTTTTCAACGTATTTTTCATTATTATTATCAAGATCAAATTCGAAAATTTAAGTAAACTCGTCAGAGTCTAGTAAATTTATTTTATAAATTCGTAAAAGTTTATTTTACATTAAAAAATATAAATAACATCTTCCTAATTCAAATAAAATAATAAAATTATAGAAATTGAAATACATAAATTTATAAAAATATTATTCATAAAAACATAATATAAAACATAAATTGAAATTTCAAATTCTCTGTATACCTAATCTTCTGATTCTCTAACAAATCTCTAATATATGCACAGTAATTTTTATTATAATATTAAGACTTTATTTATATAATAAAATACTTTATAATAAAAACATACAGTCTAAGCAGTGCCACCATTAATATAATAAAATATTCAAGACTCTCATCTCTTTAATGAAATTTATCACAGACTTTAATCAAATTAAAAATATATAATTTTATAGTAAAAGTTTTTTAGCACAGCTGGCAGATTTTGAGTGATAACTTGTAATCACATCTTAAAAGCAACCATAACTCCCATAGAACCATAACTTCATAACACCATAAGGCTTTTTGAAACTAAAACTTTTTTACTCGTCATCACACCACACAACAATTACGGCAAGTCGACTATCACCAGCCAGGCTAACAACGATCACGAAACGTGACGCCGACTATAACGGTAAACGCAGACAAACGAAAACCTAAATATGAAGGAAATCTTCTTGTTCGTATTTACCTTTTTTAAACTCGTCAGTGTCGCGATTTTATAAAATTTTGACGAGTTCACTCAGAAATCAAAGATTTAACGAGTTAACTCGAGTTGGATAACATGATTATTATCAAATCAATATACAAAGAAATCTCCCTGCCATTGAGTTCTGCAATCACAATACTCTAACTCAATCTTTTTTTATTTTTAACATCTTTTTCCCTTGATTGAACCTTTTTTTTCTCTTTTTAACCTTTTTCTTCTTTAGAATCTTCTTTTCCCTGAATCTTTTTATTCAGAAATAGAATATGAGCTCTGCCAAGGTTAAAAAAAATAGGAAGAAATAACTTTAAATCTTTATATATTAACTCAGTTTTTTATTCTTCTATAGGAACTCTGTAGAAGATATTGATTTTTTTATTGTATATTCTTTGAATACTATAGAATTATTAAAATAATCAGTTAAATATTTAATAGAAAGAAATTTATTATCTTTTTTAACTGTTAGAATATGTTAAAATATGATTTTTAATTTTAAAATATAAAGTATTCATTTTTAAAATCAAACTATTAATGTTAATAATATTATTTTAAATGTTAAAATATAAATTATTTATGTTAAAAAATTATTTATGTTAAAAAATTATTTAATAAGTAACCATTAAAGAATATTACAAATCATACTTAGAATTTCCATGGATAAAAATGATAAAAGTGTATAAGTTATACGTAAAAACATTGTCAATAGACAATTTTTTTTTTTTGCTATAGGTTACATTATAAATATTTTTTAAAAAATTAATCAAAAATTACATTCTAGTCTTTGTTTTAGCAAATAAACTAAATTTTATAGTTAGTTATTTTTATGTGAAAAATCACACCAATTCTTTTTCATTTTTATAGGTTTGAAACACACTATATTCATGCATCTAATTCATGTGTTTGGGATGAGAAATTTGACACATGATCTTCTTGGGTCCAAAATGAATACCTAAGATTCATGCATTTGATATGGAACAATAATCAACACAATATTGAATTTGAAAAGGAACAAACACAATATACATACGGGATGAGAAATCTAAACTCAATCCATCATTTTGAATTAACTACACGTATTCGCAATCCATCAAGTGTCAATTTCTGATTTGGGCTGGGCCGAGTTAGGTTAACATTCTGCTAACTAAATCAAGGGTGTTGCTCCCTCCACCACCACACCTTTCTCCCTCCACCTCTTCTTTACTATTTTGTCCTTTAGTAAAATTTTATTTTTAGGGTTATTATTTTTTAATTTTACTCATTCACAACCTATTTCACTAATAACCTATTCTAGTCTCGTACATGAGTAAAATACTTTTCTTTCATTTTAACATTATATTTCTTCCTCTCTTTCTTTCGTCGTTGTGAGATACTACAAGTTGCAAAGGTTGGTGGTGGTGGAAAGAATTATCAAGCAGTCTCCCTCTTGTGGTGCAGTGTCGCTCTCGTGGTGCAGTTGCAGTGCGTGGAGTGCTTCCTCGTATTCGAATAAACCTTAAAATAAAACCCTAAAATAAAAAACGTAACCTTTAAACGGAGGTGACATCCTTCAAACGGATGTCAACATCCTTCAACGGATGTCAACATCCTTCAACGGAT
>JAHCHA010010455.1:0-17216 GCA_027742795.1 Vigna hirtella
CGAGGACTAAAACGAACGTTTCGAAAAGAATGAGGACCAAATTGTACCTTACTTTTACTTTAAAAGAGGGACGAAAACCAGAAACGGTCAATAGTTTAGGGACTAAAAACATATTTAACCCATTTTTTTTTATGCACTAAATCGAATTATGATTTTTATTTTCAAAAAGTTTAAATATTCAAAATGTTGATATTTTATTTTTAAAAAAATTTATTGGGATCATATTGTTTTGGATCAATTTTATTGACATTTGACCTAATCATTGGTTTTTAAACTGTTATTTTTTCTGATTATTTATAGGTTCAATTGCACAAAATGACTTATTTTTAGGACTAAACCGATTAAATATGGTTTAATTTACAAAACAAATGTCAAGATAGAATAACAAAAATATAAAGATAATTAAATATTTTTAATGTAATATGTTTAAAAGGATCATATAATATATTTATTTTGATTTATATAAATAAAATATTAAACAATTTTGTGTTAATATAAAGTTCACTTACATAATATATTAAAAAAAAAAATATAAATAATAAATTTTTAGAAAACATAATTTAATTGCAAATTGTTGAATATCATAAGTAAGTAAAGATTATGCTACTGTGTAATTTGATTATGTTAATTGAACACTTACATAATATATGTTTATATTAGTTTAACTAGTTAATCTAAATAGTACATATTATTATGATTTGGTGTTTATATTATGTATTTAACTAATTTATTGCAAGTTTAAAACATCTTTTTGAACATATTTTCAACTCAAAATACATGAAATAAGAAAATACAAAATCAATTTTTGCAACAGAAAAGCTTTTAAATTTTTTTATCAAGAATATGTTTTATTTTTTATTTTTTTTCAACCCATTAGAATTAATATGATTGCACAAATTCTTTAAATGTCTCAACTTTAGTCGATGTTTTTGTTAGAGCTGTGAAAACGGATAATCCGACCCGACCTGACTCACCACGGGTTGGCCACTTAGTGAGTCAATCCAACCCGACTCATTTATTAGCGAGCCGAAAAAATTTGAACCCGATCCGATCCACCACGGGTTGGTGGGTTAAACGGGTTGGCTCATTGGCTCACTTGATTAACTTTTTTTTCACCCTCTTCTTCTCAAATTCTTATAACATATTACTTTGATCGATCAAATTGAAACAGTAATAATTGGACCAATTGATATAAAAGAAAATGAAACAAAAGAAATATATTGTTATATATATTCTAAGCTATCAAGCATAAAATTTTGCCAATTTAGTCTAATGAGACATAGTTTGACCAAGAAACTACATATAGCCAAGAAACTACATATAGCCGTTAACAAAAATATATAGCACAAGATAAAACTGTCATGCTTGTAGATAAGTTTAAAAACAAGATAAAACAAATGATATATTCCTGAATTATCCATCTATTAAATTGGGTCCTGAATGGATAAATCCACAGTATTATGCTCTCTTAAAACATCTTTTTTTTATCTCTATCTATAATATTATCCAATCTATAATCTGTTTTATTTCCAGAAGGGAACTTTTGGAAAGAACAACAGCGCGAAAGGCTCTATTGCTAAGTAAAGAGTAAAGATTGTGCATTTTGAATAATTAATTTAATTAATTTGATTTCAATAAAAAAAAAGATTTGAATAATTAATTTAATTTAATTAAAAAAAATAGGTGAATTGGTGAGCCAACCCGATCCACCACGGGTTTAACCCGTGTGAGCCGGGTTCTTAGTGAGTCGGGTCAAAATTGACTCGCATAAAAAACTTTGCATTTTTTCCCAACCCAACCCGACTCAAACCTGTAATGAGCCAGATTAGTTCACGAGTTTCAATCCATTTTGACAGCAGTAATTTTTGTATCTTCTCCTGTGAATAACCAAATAAATAATTAAAAACTGTGAAAGGTCATCTAACTCGAAAACAAAAGCATAACAACATATGCAATTAATAGAGTTTAAATAACCAGTTACGTGCCAAAAACATAAAATAAAATTATGACAAATATCTTCCATAACTGGGCTAACTTTTGCTACTCTTTTTCTGGGATATAATAAATATAAATTGTGATTATAAAATTGATAATAGTCCCTTTCTAGATTACTGTTTTTCCATTATTGATTTTTCAGTTTATAAAATATTCAATCAAATTCTATGTTTAAAAAAATAATATAACATTTTTATTAGTTAAAAATCCCTTTATTTTAGAAATATAATAACGTGATATTTCTATTTATTGAAAAAGGCCATGGTTTAGATTTATAAGTTGTCGCCATATGGATTAGTTATAAATTGCATTATATTTCTAAATTAAAATCTTTCATGGGTGTTTATTAATGATTTTGCTATTAATTAAGTGATAATTTACCATATTATTGTATTTCTAAAAGCAAGAGTTTTGATTGAATTTTTATTAATAATAAGATTAAATTGAATTAAATAAATAATAGTACTAAAAACAAGTAAGCATGCATATATTATTAAACATTTTTCTCCAAATTCCACCCTCTAGTGTGTTCTGCCTAAAAATTAAACTCACAATTAGAAATGAACCAATGTAGTGAGATTTATGTAATGAGGTTTTTTTAATAGACAATGTGAATTGTTAATGTTTGTTAGTAAGAAAGTTAAACTCACAACTTTTTCTATTTTTTTAATCCACCAAATTAATCTTATATTTTATATGAGTTAAATATGTTTTTGATATATTAATGAAATAATCACTCTTCACAATTTAGTTTAATTTAGTTGACTGTATTTTTTTTTACATAAAGTAGGATTTCTTTTTAAAATATTTGACTAAATAAGATATTGATTACGATAGAAAAGGAATGCATTGATTAACGTACTAAAAGTGTTATAGTTATTTAAAAATATGTTACTTTTGCTTTATTTAAATGCTAATAGATATAGTATAAGATTAAAAGTAATATAAAATATAATAATTTTAAAAATAAATATAATTAATTAATTAAAAATACTTTCAAAATATGTTTTATAAAAAAAAATAAGATTTATAGAGGAACACCGTACTAACATGTCTAATTTTTTTTTTATATTTATTAACCATTTCAATTAAAAATTTCATCAAACACTTATAACTTAATAATTTAACTTAATATTTTTAATTATCAAGTACCATGTTTTTCAAATTTCAACTAATTTTGAGAAATACTTTACTCGTTCATTATATTTTTATTAAAACTAGAACACTCCTGTAAACAAACAGATAGCCATTTTTTAACAATGTCTTTAATTTGATTATTGATTGTCTAATATTTTCAGTCTTTATTTTCATTTTTAATTAACAACGTTTTGTTTTCTAATTATTTGTCAAATTTTATACAAAAATTAAAAAATATGTATTTTTATTTTTTATTTTTTTTCTATACAATTCTTGAAAACATTTATTTCCTTACAAAAAGCCTTCCTGCTCTGCTTATGGGCCTTGATTACCCCTCATAGAGGATGTGGGCTTTTCCGGCAATTGTTTCTGGACTCCATCAAATTTCTGCCATCATCCCACATTACAATGAAGTTACACAAATACCCTTTATCATTGGATCACATCACTAATGTCATTGTTGTCATCACTGTTATCACCACTAGACCATTAATGTAGAGGAAGAAAAAGAAAAAGAAAAAGAAAATACTAAAAGAACTCATTCCAAAGTTTTTTTCGAAAATATTTCATATATTTAGCAATTATTTTCCCATGATATATTTCATGTAGGAATATTTTTTCCAAAAAAATATTATACGCGCTTCAAAAAGTTTATTCTGGAAGTATGTTTAGAAACACATGTTTCATAACATATTTAGAAGTTATTTTATATGGATAAAATGATTATTTGTGAAAATTGATGAGGTATAACAAATTGTCAGAACCATTAAATTCAATTTTTAGTGGAGTCCAGGTGTTAGTGTGAGGGTTTAGAAAATTCAGAAAGTGAAAGACAAGTGTACGTATCTGGTTGGCCGATCAGTTTTTAATGGTAGTATGTAAGCAAAATTTTCAAACGTTGAGTCACTTTTGCATGCACCTCTTCTCTCAAGAATTCTGAGTTTTCTCCTCTTCTCTCTAAAATCCTCCTTCTTTTCTCTAAAAATCCTCACTTCTTCTCATTCTGATCATCATCTAGGACATGTTTGATTTCTTTCTTGGTGACAAGAGTTTCCTTTCCATCAACCCAGTTGCTGTGTGAAGTTGGTACGTTAAAAACCACTCAATCTTTGTAGTTTTTCATTTTTCTGATACATGCAAACACTGTTAGCTTGCATGTGTTTTTCATTTATCTTTCTCTAAATCTGTTTCTGTCTTGAATCTTTGGTTGGTCCATGTTCACCGATCAGAAATTTTAGAAGGTTGCTTTAGAAGTGGTTGTTGTTAGTTCAAACGGTGGAAGCTTAGGAAGTGTTGGGTGTATTCCAAGTAAGGGAAGCTAGTAATTTAATTATGTTTTTCTGTGTTGAAATTCCTATTTGAATGCTTGCATGTATGAATGATGGTATGTTTGATTGAATTGTATGCAAATTCTGTCTTGGACCGAGACCTGTGAACTGGGTTGGAAGTTTCCTGGAGTAGATCGTTCAGTCTTAGTTGGTTGTATACAAGAGAATGTGTGATGTGAGTTGTAGTCAAATAGGTTCAGTGGATTAGATTTAAACAAATTTATGAATCAAGTTTAGAGTTTTAGAAGTTCAGAAAAATATCTTGTTTGAGTATATAGAACGTTATTCAATATTCAATATAAGTTTTACAAAAATCATGTATGTAACCGAACGGTTGTTATTGACCGCTCGGTCGTGTTCCGTACTTAGTCATTAACTGGGTTCGGTTTAGTGAAGGTATTATCTATTCATGACCGTTCGGTCTAGTCATGGTTTTTGATATTAAACTAATACTCATTATAACCAAGGGTTCGGTCTAGTATAAACATTCGGTTTAAGTTTTTAAGAGTCCAGTTTGAGCTATGAGTGTTTGGTGTAAGATATTTGGGTTTGGGGCTAAGTTCTTAATAGTTAGTTTTTCTATAGGGGTCGGTCAATGATAGCGTTGGCCATTTCTTCTGTTATCTCTTATAAACCGTTAGGTTTTCATTCAGTTGGTTAGTGTGAAGGTGTTCGGTCTCCAATGTTCACATGTTTTCTTTTCCTGATGATTGGCAATATAGTTGATGTATGATTTGTATGCTCAGTGGTGAAGATCTATGTTTTAAAATATTGTGGAAGAGAATTCCAAGGAGGAATGTCTCGTGTATGGTTGTGAAATTGTAAAGTATGAATATGGATATGCTAAGCTGATGTTCATCCTGATATTCTGCGATTACTCATTCTCAAGTAGAGAGGAGTAATTCATGTGTGAGAATGGCAGGAGGTCCTACCGCCTCAGGGTGCCGAGATAGGTATTATGGGATTAATCCTGGGTAGTAGCTTGATTGGTGTCAGCTGTTACACTACCACAATGACAAGGACGTTTGTAGCTACATATTCATACAATTCGGATGGTCAAGTCATAGTGTTCAGTATATTTATATAATGAATATTAGTGTTTGTTTTGTATGTAACTAAATGTATTTTGTGTTGCATGATTTACCGATCGTTTTCATACGTATTGACTTGCATGAATTGTATATATATGATTATAATTAAATTACAATAGCTTACCCTACTTTCTTTTTCTGTCTTGTCTTGTTCATTCGGTTTTCTTTTCCCTTGCGATGATCATCCTGTGGATGTGAGTAGAAGGCGACGAGTGCTCGGTGGAGCAAGCATTGGAAGGAGAAGACCCAGTCGCTTAAGTTATGACCGTTCGATCATCAGTTGTACATATTTTTGTATTAGACCGTTCGGTCAATAGAATTAGTTTACTTTTTGAAAATCGATCGATTTATACCGACTGGTGTTTAACCGTTCGATCTATTTCCTTATTTTGTATTCAACTTATGCTTTTATATAAAGTTTTAAATTTTATAGTTATTTTGGATAATTGTAATGTTAAATACTTTACCAAACTCTCTGTGAACTGAGCTAGTATATTATTATATGTGATTAAACTATTATATAGTGTTATGCTATATTTTGGGATGTTACATAAATCATTATTTTTCTTGTTTTCTCTCTCTCTTTTTTTTTCAGCCGTCATAATAATTTTTTAATTCATAAAAATCTTTTTTATAAATTATAAAAATAGACAAATATTTAAAAAAATTATGAGAATAAACAAGATTCTACGTAACTTTAAATAAATAAAGAAATTGTGTATTTTTAAACGACTATTGTTTTAATCAAATTGAAAACAAAAATGTTTCTATTGAAAACGAATAAATGATTATTTTAATCAAATTGAAAACAAGAATGTTTCTATTGAAAACGAATAAATGATTATTTTATTTTTTTTGTCTTAACATGAGAATCTAATTAATAATTGTGAGAGTACAATAAACAATAGCCAAGATGTTTCTCTTCCCACCAGTGACACCTTTTATAATAATAAACAAACAAATCATAATGTTACTATTTTTAGTGTTGTTTATTTTTTAAGTGTCTCTTCATTGTAGAATACCTTTGTTTTATTATTTTGGATTAATTTCCAATTTAGTTTCTCGAAAGCCCAAATTTAGTATAATACAAATTGTAAAATTCAGAATATATTTTCATATCTAAAAATATATTTTAAATTATGCAATTTGAAAACACGATTCTAAATTATGTGATCTATAAATGTATTTTGAATTGTAGATGGGAATGTATTTTTAGATCATATGTATTTTTAGGTTATATAATTCAAAATACATTTTTAAATCTAAATATATATTTCAGGTGGTGAAATTTAAAATACATTTTCAAATTTAACAATCCCAAAATCTAAAATGTGAGCATATAAAATTTTTAACATTCACATAAAGGTGTAAGAAGAAACAATGGCACTACTAAAAGCAATCTGGCCCTTTTTCCTTTCCAAAAATTATCAGGAGCCCAACTTAGCTTAAGAAAGTTGTAATTCATTTTGAAGCTTACACGCTTCCTTTTTCACCCTATCCTTTCCTTCTCCACCTCCCTCAAATATGAAAATCCTCACTTACATTTCTCCTTTGAAGCTTTTTTTTTTTTCAAATTTTGCAATTTCAAAACTTTTCATATTAGCAATCAGGAAATAAAAAATAATTTTGGATTACACAGTAAATTTTTTTAACTTTGGCATAAAAAAATATCTTAATTACATTTTTTTTTTCATAAAATAAGATTTCAAATTGTATAATTCAAAAGTATTTTAATTTTTAAATTATATAATTTAGAAAATCATTTTTTCCACATAAAAATATTTTGGATTGTATAATTTGAAAATCATTCTTTTTTACAAAAAAGTTATGGATTATGTAATTTCTTATGTAATATACAATTTGTATAGTTTGAAGTCATTTTTAACTTTGGATTATACAAAGTTTTTTTTTGCATAAAAAACTTTCAAATGGTGGAACATGAAAGTTACTCTCGGATTGTATAATTTATAAGTCATTCTTGAAAACTGATTATTTTTATATTAAAATGCGGTGAGATATGTTGAGCTCTTTTAAGTGAAGAAAGAATTATAAGTAGGAAAAAAACTCAATATGATTCTTTATTTTAAATTGACGTTAATACTATTTGGAAAGTGCTATATGTGTGAAAATCTGGATTATTTTCTACTTTAAAATCATAAGTATTGATATAAAGTTGTTGAATTCAATCTCTTTAGGGCTTTGTTTTAGTTTAAGGTTTAGGATAGCAAGGTAGTGGGGGAGATAGAGAGATGTGGAGAAAATAATGAAAACTAGAGGAAGGTGGTGAAAGATGGAAGGAGAAAAAAAAAGAGAACCATAGAGTTCTAAAGTAAGAGATGACCAAATTTTAATATGTGATATCTTCCAAATGATATTAACGCAAATAAAAAAAAATATCACAATATTTAAATAATTCACATATAGTATAATTGAATACATTATTTGATTTTGAAAAATATTGTATAGTGTTATTAAAATTACACCTATGAGAAAGTTTGAAGAAAATCATAGTCATCACACCCTTCTAAAATTCAAACAAAATAAAAAATTGAAATAGTTCCAATGTGAGTTGTATAAAATAATCAACAATTCAATCTTGTTCTATTAGAAATTGAGAGTCATCTACTCTTATATAATAAACAAAATAAACAACAAAAATGTATTAAAAATATTTGATTTGATGAAATTGAGGATTCCATTTCCTAGATGCAATAAACTATTAAAATGAAATAGTTAATAAAAATAAATTGTATAGTTTAGTTTGTAAGAAGAAGGAAAATATCTTATGAATTTGAATATATTTAATGAATATTGAATGAGATGAAGAATTAAAAGAATGAATGACACGAAATTAAGAGTTCAAGGAGAGAGCATTTAAAATCTAAGGTTAAATATTCTTATGTGTAAAAACCAATACTAAATAAAATTATAGAAAATAAAAATAATCAAATGTGTGTCAAAAATCTATTTGATTAAATGAATGAGTTTTTATTTCTTGAAATTTGAGTCACTATTTGAGTGAAACAATAAAAAAAATATAATTAAAATTATGATAAGATGTAAAATATCTTGAACTTTGTAAATTTTGAATTAATTAAATAATTGAGAAAAAAACAAAAGAGTGTATAAAAGAATAATTTTTAAATAAAATGAAACAACGAACAAAATAATAAAGATAAGTTTTTGAATTATCTAATAAAATATTAGGATTTTAATAATTTAAAATGAAGACAAATATGAAAATAATATACATTAACATGCTAATACGGGAATTTCTTTCTTGTAAACATGGAATGATTTATACATGGTTTGTTTATAGGTTTTCGTCAACCAAAAAAAAAAATTAACTAAATATAAATAAAAATATACACAATTAATTTAATTTCTCATTATTTTTTTCTTTATAGTTCATTTACCAAAACTAATAATAAAAAAAAAATTGATCCAATGAACAATACTGAAAATATACATATATGTTGATAAATGATTTTATGTTATCAACCATTTCTGAATGATCATATATAGTATAATTATTATTTTCTAATAACTATTTGATAATTCATATCTAGGATAGATTCTAAAAATTCTAACAAGTTCAAATTCTAAAAAACTTAATTAGAACTATATTAAAATAAAAATGTAGAAGTTAAATAGAATTTGTCTTCCTTATATTTTTAAAAATTTAAAATAAAAAACATAATTGGCATATATTGTTATCTGTAAGAAAACTCTACATACCAATTATATATATATATTCAGAATAATTGACTTGCATTCCTTTGTATTTATAATGTCATATTTATTCAATATGTTATAAATTAGATAAAAGAATCTAATTAAACATTATATTCATTATTCAATCTTGAAATGTAAATTAATCACATAAGTTGAATAGATGACAATTGTAACATCCCAAAAATACAGTAAACACCATATAATAGAATTAATTACATTTAATGATAAACCAATTCAGTTTTATATTAAACCAACAAAAGATTTTGGCCGAACGGCCTTACATAGCTTGCCAAAAGTAAAATGTACAAGACAAAGGGAAAACATGACCGAACGGCTTACAAAAGTTCTATTACCGATCGGTCAAATTACAAAGGGAAAAGGAAGTGACCGAACGGTCACTTCATACTAAACTACAACTACAACCGAACGTCCTACTGTTCGGCCTTCACTTCTACATCTACGAGGTTCTCGTCCTCCAAAGCTTCTTCCTCCAGCGCCTCTTCAAGTAGCGCACTTTCATCTGCTCACATCCACACGGATGATCATTGAAACGACAAGACGGACGTACAGGACAGGACAACACAAGGAAAACACAGGGTAAGCTTATGTAATTTAATTCAATTGTCAAACATACAATTCATACACCAACACACATATAAAATTAACAATACACTTAAAACAAGGCCTACTACTAGACCGACTGTCCGGACTGTATGACATCTGTGTAGCTACGACGTTCGTGCACCCGGGTGATGTAGTAACTGGGATACCCTCAACAGCTGCCACCCGAGGTTAGCCCTATCTGTCCAAAGTAACCCTAAGGACTAAGACCTCCTGCCGTTCCCACACATGACGTACCCCCTCTACGTGAGGACGAGTACTCACGGAACATCAGGATGAATCGACAGCTTAGCATAACCACAGTCATACCTTACCACTTTCAATATTCAATACATGAGTCGTTCCTCCCCGGAACGCTCGTTCAAAATCCACAACCGTTTAATCATCTCATATACTATTCATCCTTTATAATCTTTCACTGTATTATCATTTTCATCTTCAGTTCCCAGGGCATAAAATACCGAACGTTCAGCCCTCTTCATAACGAGGACGAACGTGAGGAACGAGTCCGAGAAATCTCCCGTTCCAGAATAGAATAAAACCAACTACCATAACACACCATATATGACGAACGTCATTTGCCACTTGAATCAGTTGAATGAACTGACTCTCGTAAGTTCAGATCAATACTCAAAGAATAATTTAAGTACAAAGGTTCTAGGTCGGATCAAATGGATATAGACACCTCAAGACGATTAGAGAACCATACTTAGAATAATTCAATTACAGAAATCTAATGCCAGTCAATGGCCGAACACGGTAAAAGGAATTTTACTGAATTTGGACGAACGCTATTTCAACAAGTTTGATAATTAAAGACGAGTATGAGCGTTCGGTATAAGACCGAGCGCCACTCATCACGAACGCTTTGGGTCGAGACCCATCACTGATTTAAACTCGTGATAGAAATAAATATAATACGAGATGGTGAAGATAGGGTTTAAGAATGACTAAGTATCCAGATATATGTTTACAAGATTCTCAATTCCTCACATAACACTCAGAGCATCTACGCTTGGCCGAACGCTCAAACGTAGCACTATTACAAGAGGGCGTTCGTCCTCAACTAGAATTCTTCCCAAATGAAAGAATTCAATTTCAAAGAAGTTTACTATCAACACCGAACGGTCAAGAACCGTTCAATGACGAACGTACATTATCATAGAGAGATTTATATTCAGAATTCATTTACATTTAACTCATTTCTCAGCATATAGTTTCATATTTTCATATACTCGTATCATAGTACATTTTCATATTTCTCATACATCAACTCATAATCATCATCATATACCAAAAATCAAATATCACAAAGTCATGCTTCATACAACTCACAGAACGTCCATACAGCACAATACAAACAATACGAATTAAATTGAATAAGCTTCCCTTACCTCTTAAAGTGAACGAACGTACTAAAACACTCTTCGTCTGACTGAGCTCCCTTCTACCCTTACGTTCCACTCCTCTTTAAACTAATTTCAAACATCCAATAAACCAACAGAGACTCAGACAGGATAACAGCATGCAACCGAAGCTGGGTTTGCATGTATCAGAAAAACGGACGGATAGGCATAGGGAAACTTACCAGTTTCAGAACTCAGATTTGTTCGGTTCAAAGTGAAGCTTGAGACGCCGGGAATGCTTCCACGGTGCCTGAACGGTGATCGGAAAAGAGAAGGACGAGTTATAGTAGAGAGAAGGGGAAGTTTCTAGAGAGAAGAAGGAGAAATGGAAAGTCAGAGTTTGGAAGGAGAAGGTGCATGCAGATCAGAGTGAGCAGGGTTTTTCAGAAAAATCATTTTTGTCTACCCCACGTCCAACGGACGTACACTCTCCTGTAGACACCTGTCCTCCACTACTGATTTTCGAATCTTCCAAATCTTGACACCTGGCGTCAGTTTACAGAGTTTTGGGTGCGTTTTTAATGCATCTGAGCAGGGTTTTGGGGTGCATTTAATGAGATTAAATAGGTGGGTTTTCCGAGATCTGACAACAATAACTACTATGAATATGAAATTGAAATTGCAACCGAATTTAACATTTATGGTATTCAATTCTATTTTTCTTGTATAGATAATATAAATATGCCTGACTTCTAGTTTTGTCAATCAAGCATGTCCACATTCTTTCTCTTCTCTTATTAAGAAATGAATTTCATATACTGTGTTCATATTTAGTGAATATACAAATATTTTTTTCTCAATTATTTAAAGCTATATTTGGAACTAAAGCTTATTTTTCTTTAAAACTTCATGGAATTTCAATTTAACAATCAATTTCTCAATTTAAAGTATTCATTATAAAGTTTAAATACAATTTATACATTAAAAATATATATTTCTGATTGATTTTGATTACATAAAAATAATTATTATTTATAAACATTTCACATTCTAAAATAAAAAATAATTACTTTTGGATAAAATATATTTGTCGTTTCTAGAAAAAGAAACAAAGTTTATGAAAAATATGTATATTTTTCCACTGCTTTTCGTTTCTTATTTCCATTGTTCAAGAAAAATATGATTTCCCCGCGTATATATAAAATTTTGATAGATTGTAATTTATCAGTAGTTTTCTTCTAAAATAAATATTTTTTTAACACAAATCAACATAAGAAACACCTTTAACACCTTGAAAATGGTTTTAACTAAAATAACTAAGAATTTATATATATTGTCGTGAATAATCAAATTAATCACACTCAAAGTTAAATGTTAAATAATAATAAGACTTTCATGATCTAGTAATTAGGATTCATCATGTAGTAAGCATAACTAAACATAGGATTAAACCATTAAAAAGTCAATTTCACAAAAATTACAAAAGGGTTCTACAAATTATTGCCAAATTTGAAATATGTTTGTATAATGGTTCTCACTGTTTTCAATTATCATGGACCTTCATGATCTTGAAGACACCTCTTGTGTAGAAGCAAACAATGATAACAAGTTGAACAACTATCACTGCAATGGCTACTTTCCATGAAAACATAAGACCCACACTCAAACCTATTCCCACTGCACAAATTGTTTGAAACCCTAATCCCATTTTCTGTCCCATCAGAGGCTTAACCTGTACCATGAAATAACAAATATAACTTTAAGTGGAAAAGAGAAATATTTATAAGAGTAACTATTGCAAAATAGTGATACTACAAGAGAAAAAGGGTTAAATATGATTTGTAAAAAAAATTAAAATTCATTCATGTACCAGATTTTGATATATTTCATTAATAAATTTAAAAAATAATATATATAATTTTTTTAATTCAATTGTTAGGAGATTATATAACACAAATTTAGAGAATATAACTGGATACAAAATTCAATTTACAGGTTACTTTTATGAAATTAACTAGATGTCAACTTTTTTTCTCATGTAAAATATTATTATGCATTAATGTTTTAAAATTTAAAATAGAAATAAATTTTAATTTTACATTTAAATTTAAGTAAAAAAACATATTTAATTTAAAGAAAAATGACATGCTACATAACCCATTGAAGGAAACTTTGTTATATAACAGTCAATAAAGGCAAACATCATTGGTACAATTTACTTCCTTGAAAGTAAATCTACCAGACATATGGTATCATTGTTAGATTTCTAAGTATTATTGTATGCAGATTTTCACCTAAATAACACATAGATTACATTGTTTTATTGTATTTTCACATTAACATGCAACTGTTTGTTCTTATAACAGATATATATACACAGAATAAAAATTCATGACATGCAATAGTGCACAAAGAAATTGACCCAAAATAATAGTAAAAACATACCACACTTTCTTCGGCAAATCTATGGCAAAGATCACATCTGAAAGTTTCCTTCTGAGAGAACCATCCATCTCCAATGGCAAGAATCTTTGAGAGCAATCCCTCTCTCACCCTTTTAGTTAAATACTTTCTCATGCAAAGAACGTTATAGGGTTGGTGGAAGATGTTAGCGATCAAGGAGATTATAACCAAACCTAGGAAGCAAAACGAACATATCTTTGTTTTCCTTGTTATCTCATCGTGAGATGAGAGAAAGTAAACAAATATCAGTGACCATATTATGGTACAAAACAACAATGCAGTAAAACAACCTAAACATGCTTGCTTGCACTTGGGAATGATCAGTGTCGGCTTTTTATCATGAACAGTCTCTTCAAAGCCAATTGCATCATAATTAGGGAATAATCTGGTGAACTCCTCAAGCAGATCTTGATGGTCCTTAAAAAGGATAGCAATCTAGAAAAAAGAGGGTAACACGGAAGAAATTCAACAAAAAATGAGTTTTTCTAGAGAATACACTAGTGCAGTCAGGAAAAACCACAGCGATTTACGATTCCCGAACCGAGACATATCCAAATGAAGCAAAAAATTAATTCGGTTCTGAATCGAGGCATAAAAGAGTAAGATTTTGTCTCTATTCAACGTTAAGTGAAGCAATAGATGTTTTAATTTTTTAAATAAAAGGGTGCCCTTTGAAAGGACAGACACTTACCTCCCCATGAAGATCACAGGTTGTCTTTCGCTTATCTTCTTTGTAGGTTTTCATACTCACCAAGAATGATGCGTAAGCAGGCTGATCATTTTTGAATCGTTCCTATTAAAAGCAATAAACCTATGAATATCACAACTAAGAATCAATACGACAGATATCAGATATATCAAAACATGCTCATCGTTCACCTTAATGTTGTCAACTAAACGGACTAATTCTTGACGAGGTTCGTTAAGTTTGATCTCATGCTCCTTTGGCAAGAAATTGTTGAATCTCAAAATCAAAGTGTGGTGCCCTCTCAGTAACTCCTTCACCCTTGCAGCCACAACAGCACAGGTAATCCTGAATGAACCGAAAGAAATATCAGAGAACACTTCACTTTTCAAAATCATTACATAGATATGCAGATGAGGGAGAGAATCTACCTTTCATCCTTGTAATCTTTCAGGATATGAATCAACATGTCATACTTCTCCCTTTGGTCCCAAAACACATCTTTCACTCTATTCAGAAAATGTAAGGCATCATCCATAGAAGGTCTCTGGGGAGTGCTTTGGTTTTGTCTGTAGCTTCATGCACATACAAAACACAAACACATTCACTTTTAGATATACCTATTAACAACCATACATGCTAATCTCTAAATGTTCTATCAATGAATCAACTTAAAGACCACACATAAATCAATCTTTCAAACTTAAATCAGAACCACTCGAATCATTATTGTTTGTTAGGATTCACACACATACAACTTGAATTGAAGAACAATCATAGGTCAATTTAAGCTAAATTAAGCACATTTCTGAGTAATAAAGTGATTATAAACCAGAATTGAAGAGAACAGGAGAGAATAAACAGACCCTTGTTCCATCTTCAGAAAAATAGGGCAAACACGGAATTTCAGAAAGGAATTAATTTGGTGATGGAAAGGAGCACGGAACAGTGAAGTGTGTTTTAAGGTTTTGTCCAAAATAGGGCAAAGTCAGTCAATTTATATTGTCAGAAATTGGTGTCTGAACCACTTCGTCCATGTGTGCGGGTCAAATACTGCTACCAAGCCCGGTCCGGCCCATACTATATATATTTTAAATAAAATTTTAAATAATTTTAAATAATAGTAAGCTCTTAAACTATATTAAAAGAAAACTTAACTGTGTTTTTAATTTTGTCTTTACACAAATTCTCAAGCATGAAAATAAAAGATAACAATACTCTTAACAAAAATTAGTGAAAACACATGTTCACTTTATTTTATGATAACAAAAAAAAATTATTATTTTTAGGTTTAATCATTCAGGAGGTCTCTATTTTTGAGGAGAATCTCAATTTTGTTCTGTTCTTTTTTTATTTCTCAATTGGGTCTTAATTTTGTGAAAATTGTAACAATTGGATCCCTACCGTTAAATTGGACTCAACGGCGTTAATGTATAGTGACATGGCCCGCTGATGTGGAATTTTATTTATTTTTATTAAACATTCAACTGAACAACGTTATTACCCTTAACACATCATCATCTTCCACCTCCAAAAACCCTAACATTTCCCCTAATCCATCATCGGAGCACCAGCCACCTTAACACCAACTCCAATCCCGCAAAGTCGAAACCCTGCACAGTCGAAACCGTGACCACCTGGTCTCCATGAACGCGGAACCCTCGCGCCTCGACATTGACGACCTCACCGGTACCGAAGCGAACCCTCTCTTCGTTGAGGACGCCGCCTCCCCTGCCGTCACCGTCTCTTACGACACCCTCTTCATCGACGTTGACCCCGACCACTCGTTCCAAGCGTAAAGCTCTTCTTGATCAATTTCCAATCGAGGCTGGATGTGGATGTGGATGTGGAGCTACCCATGCTATCGAAATCGTTGTGGATGTGGATGTGGATGAACTGGACGGTGAGGGAATTCTCGAACGGAACAGGTATCCGGAGGGAGGGAGCGAGGAAGACATTGTAGCCGCTCCAGATGAAGGAGGCGAGGTTGGCAGCGAAGGCCTTGCTTGATTTGGGACGGCCGTGGACAGCGGCGAGGGGCATTGTGTACGCTTCTAACACTTGCAAGTTTGCATCTTTATTTTCTGATTGATGTTATGGTTCTTTTTTGTGTATGTGTGTATTGGGTTTTTGGGGAAAAATTTATGTTTTGTACCATAAGAGGGATGATATTGGATTTTTGGTGCATATAAGTTGCTTGATGTATATGGTAAGTATCCTTTTGGGTTATCTTGAAAATGTATCATTGAACTGATTGTTATATAGGGTCATGGATCTTGCAGATACCGTGTTTGGGAGGATGAGATTAAATTGCTTGATGGAAAAAGCATTGTTCTTACCCAGCGAAGCAGGCAAAGGAGTCTTCATGATTTTTGGGAGGAATGCCAAAATGATGAAACTGATGATGAGCTCGGAAGTGAACTCAGTGAAAGGATGAAAGTTACAGACTATTCTGAGGATCCCTTGGTTGTGCCAGACAAAGAAGATGGTGGTGCAGCATTAACTGCAGCAGATTCGAGTCGCAATGGTTTTCCAGATTTCATGATTGATGGTGATGGTGTGTTAAAAGAGATGGGTGATGTGTTATCCATTTCTTTGTTTTTAAAAAAATACAAATATCCACGTCAATTAAAACGTCAGTTCAGCATGCTACGTCAATTACATACTAATACCGTTAGCTTCAATTTAACGGCAAGGACCCAATTGTTGCAATTTTCATAAAAATAGGATCCAATTGAGACGTCGAAAAAGAATAGGACCAAATTGAGATTCTCACCGAAAAAAAGGGACCTCTTGAATGATTAAACCTTATTTT